>LKNJ01002724.1:0-56019 GCA_002120245.1 Maccullochella peelii | reverse complement strand
CTAGAATTAAAAGTGTGCTTTCATTATTGTAGCAAATTCTTGATAGAGCTTGTTTTGCCTCTAAAACATCACGACATGAACATCTTTTCCCCTTCTTCCCCAGATGAAGAACTGGAAGCGGCGATATTTCCTACTGGAAGAAAACTCAATGAGCTATTTCAAGTCAGATTTGGTAATTAACTTTGATTAAGTTATGCGAAGCCTTTAAGGAATGTTTTTATTGATGATACATGTGGATTGGATTCACCCCCGCAGTCTGAAGCAGAGTAACAGCAGACACACAGTCCCGAGTTCTAACATGTTCTATCCGCAGTCTGTGGAATTCAATGCCTTCACTTCACATGTCCTATCATGCCTTGTTCCCCTCCTGGCCTTTCTTACACACACACAGACTGTCTCAGGATAATACTGCACGTCCCATACCCCGTCCTTAGCTGGGTCTTTCCCTTATGTGACAACTTTATCTGTCTGTTTGGCTATCAACAGGCCCCAAGGACACAGACTTTCTGTCTGCTGTATCAAATGGCTGGGTCAAGAAAGTTACAACCATCAGGGTTTTTAGTTTGCAGTCTGCTACTTCTAGGAAAGTGCACTGTCTTCTGTCCCTATGACACAGAAAATCTCAGCAAGACAGCCTTGTTTTTAGCCTTATCAGAAAAGCATTTGTCGTATACATGCAAATGGTAATATTTATCCCGTGTGTTTCAGTTGTTAAGTTTTGGCTTGTTTAAGTATTATGAACAGTTATTTTCTTGCCTTTAGGAGAAAGAGCCTCTGAGAATGATCCCACTGAAGGAAGTTCACAAAGTCCAGGAGTGTAAACAGAGGTATTTAACATGTCCCAGCATTTTCCCATTGTACCAAAAAATGTCTTTTGTCCAGGAGGATGGTGTTTACCTTTTCTGATTTAGATATACATGAGATAAATATGATCTGACTTGTTTTCCACTTTTGTTGCAGCGACATTATGATGAGAGATAATCTCTTCGAAGTCGTTACCACATCAAGGACATTTTACATACAGGTAGGATGTTTTCTACGGTAAAAGGAATGTACAGTCGATTCTCATACACACAGTCTTCCCATTCTACAGTGTTCATAAACACTGGGATTGCTCTCTTGCTTGTCTCCATGTCTATCAGTCTGTTTCCCTTCCCCCCTTATCTCATTTTGATTTTGAATCCATACTGGCTCACTTTCCTCTCTCAGTTACTCACTGTCCTTTTCTTTTATGTCTCCACTAGGCGGACAGTCCAGAGGAGATGCACAGCTGGATCAAGGCAGTCTCAGGGGCCATTGTGGCCCAGCGGGGACCTGGGAGGTCTGCTGCCACAGTATGTATCTTGCACTACAGTACAGCACAGTGTCACCATTGTGTGGATTCAAGTCATTTTAAGTAGCCTTAAGTCTGACTGGAGTCACAAATTTAAGACCTCAAATGTGCACAGAGAACTTGAGACTTACTTACTGAATGACATGTCAATACTATTCACAAGACTTATTTATATTGTTTCACTCATGTCATTTATTGATTATTGTTTACAGTCTCTTGCTCTCACAAGATCTCATACAGCTGCGGGGGGGGACCAGAATATTAAGGAACTTAATAGCTATTGTAGGCAGTATTTACCTTGAACTTGGCACAGTCTGTTCTGCATTTTCCCTCATATCCTCATCACCACCCAAAAGCAAATACAGATTTTTTTTTTGTTTTGTTTTTATTTTTTGAGGTACTTTTTTGTCCGTGTTATGCCTTTTTATAAATCAACAATTGATAGATGACAGCAAATGAGGGGAGAGAGAGATGGAGAACGACATGCAACAAAGGTCCTCAGCTAGACACGAACTGGGGACGTTGCGTTTCATGTTCGTCACCTTAACCCCTGAGCCACCAGGCGCCCCTATACTGAGTTTTAACAAAAGTAGGTCATTAGTAGGCAAGATAACCCGTCTTGTCATCGCCACTTGATGACATGACAAATCTGTGTGAGTGCACTACCTGAGCTTAAGAACCGCTTAAGTACTGTAGCTCAGTCAGCAGCCTATATGCACAGAGACAGGCAGCCAGACTTGGCAGGTGAGGAGAGAGAAGTAAACCAGCTCCATAGTACTGACTGCAGAGGAGACAGCGTCCTCTGCTGCAGTTGGTCCCTGCTGGTTAGACAGGAATTATTCTCAACGCCTCTGCGCTGTCTGTTTCTCTACAGTTCCCTCTTTCTTGCCTTCTATGTGTCTCTCTCTCTCTCCTGCTTGTTTTTCTCACCTCCCTTTTCCTCCTCCTGTGCCTCTTCTCTATCCTCCATTTCCCTTTCTTTCTTTCTTTCTTTCTTTGTCACATTCTCTCCACCTCCCCCTCTCCCTGTGGGCAGACGGCCCATCTGCTCTAATACTGCTTTGCACTGTGTTGTTGCAGATGCGGCAGGCCAGACGGCTGTCGAACCCCTGTATACAGAGGTATACATCCCGAATCGGGGAGTGCAGCAGCACGTATGTCAGCTCGTCTAAATCCCCCCCTTTAAACTATAAGTTCACCTTTTTTAATACTGTTTTCCACTCACCGGCTGGCCCTTTGTGATTGTAGACATTATGAGAGCAGATCAGATCTGACGGCACATCTGATGCTCTTTTTTTTCTAAGAGCCAACCACATCATAAGTATGGCTGTGATAACCCAACAAGCGCTCCTCCCTTCACTCCCTTGTCCTCGCTGCTTCTCTCATCCAGTTTTCCTCCTCCTTTGCTTTTCTTCCCTTTTGCCGCACTGTCACTTCAAGCTCAGCTCAAAAGTTTGAGCCCATTTCATTCAGTGCGCTCAGATTGTTCCCATTAAAACATGTAAGTAAGTAAGTAAATAAATAAATCTTGTTTCAGGAATTTTTAAGACTGGAGGTGTGCTTGATTTAGCTTCTCTCGCATGTGATGACTGTGGCCACGAGCATGGCAACTGAAATCAAGCACACATCAAGTCGCTCAAATGCTAAAAAGTAATTTTTTTGCTCAGGTACAGAATGACTCTAAACAGCTGGAATATGACCATATAACCATCGGAAAGACCTGCAGTCACTGCCTCCCTCCCTCCCTCCCTCCCTTATAGCTTCACTTGCACAGCTTTCACCTGTCCTCAATGTTATTGATGATGCTTCAGTGTTAAAATAGAAATAAACATGTACAATCCATACACAAACACTCACTGCATGACCTACCTGAGCAGCTTAGTGATGAATACTGTTTCTATCTCTGTCTTTATTACTGGGTACATGTGTCTTTCACACCTTCTGTTTCTCTTCCCTTCATGCTCTGTTATCTCTGCAGTCTGCTGCAGCTGTGTACCTGTCTTAGATGTGTGACATCCTGCTTGTCTCTCCTCCTCCCTCCTGTTCGCTGCCTGTATGTTTGTTTTTTTTTTTCTTTCTCTCTCATACACACGATATTAACATATTTGTTTCCATGTTGACTTCCTGTAACTCTTGTGTGCTAAATGTTGAACATTTTAACAGCTGTATCCACATGTCCAGAGTCACGATTGGTTTTCATAGTGGCGTGTTGATTTACATGCTAATATTTGGGTTTGCAAGAGCTATTAGACTGAACTGCAGGCAATTTTCCAAGTCTTCGATGTGGTAAATTATCTGTCCATCTTATCTAACGGCCCCTATAAGTCTGCATGAGCTTGATTTTGGACCTTTGGATTCAGCATAAAGCATCTTTTAATACATGTGTGGCTCTCCCAAGTTTAGACATGTTTGAGCTAGGAAACTGATTCTTAAATCTTGTGATGCTTTGCAGGCTTGTGAAATTTCTGATCGATAAATCCACAAAGTCACTGCTGTAGCATGGTGTGGGAGAAACTATGCATCAAAATACAGGATCTTAAAGTTGACACAGATATTTGTATCGGGAGTCTTTTGATGCTTTATAGCTGGGATGTTCCTCTAACCAACATTTCACCAACTGCTCAATTTCTACCTCTTTTTTGCTTTCACTACCTCTGCTGTGTTTTTTTTTCTTTCTTCCCATGCTTCTGTTTTGTGTTTCAGAGATTGAAATATGACAATGAAAAGCTGTGAAATAATGAGCAACAGCCAACCACTGCTTCCTAAGGCACTCTGCTCCTCTACTGCAACCTGTTGAGACTACCAAAACTAAAACCTGCTGACACTACTACCACTACTCCCGCTACCTCTACTACTTCTACTACTACTGCTACTACCACCATCTCCACTCTCTAGCAATGCTACATTCTTCAGCAACCTTCAGTACCAACTCTGCTAAAGCTGCATCAGGCCACACATGTTGGTGTTAATTCCAAGTCTGAAACTCACTTTTGCTCTTCTCAAATAAACTACACATACCAGGATTTCACTTTTCTTATTAAGTCACTCATCTTGTCTCATCCTCATTTATGCTTTCTCTGTGTCCTCCCACTGTTTTTGCTGCAGGAACACGTTAGCCGTTCCACTTTCTACCGCAGCCCCGCGGGTCCCCCCGTCCCTCGCTCGCCCATATCTGCCATGCCACCATGCTACCCAGAGTGGGGGGCTGCTGTCACGTGTGGCACACGCTCGGAGCCTGGCATGGGACAGCGAGCACTTCATGAGCCTGCTGCCACGGCCCAGTCACAGCCTCACGCCAGCACGCCTGTCCCTGCAGGAGACGCACCTGGCAAAGTGACCTGCGAGCCACCTGTGACCACCATCAAAAACTCTGAGGAGTCACCGTGGCGGCGGCGGAGCAGCTTTGAGCCCCACATGCCTGAACCACCCGTGGACCTGAATGACGCTGACCTGCCAGTGAGCGAGGTCTGAGCCATTGAACTGGACATTAAAACATGAATGTCTGGATAAGATAAAGGAGAAACCGTGCGCGACAGGTGTTGGGCAGGCATTGGTTTTCAAACCAAAGCTGTTGACGGATGACAGTGTACAACATCACAAACTCATCTTTTGAGGTCCTCCTGTCAGTGCCGTCAGTGTGCTAGAGAAACAAGTCGGGTCACCACTGAACTGCACTCGTGTGCCAAAGACGACCCAGTCTTCACCCACACCCCCTCCGCCTGCCTGCTGTCGCATTTGCAATCGTGTATTTATTTCCTAAGAGTTGATGTTGTCAGACTAATTTTTGTTAACTTGTGCTGATTAGAATTCAATGACAAAGCTTTATTTTAACAGGCACAATGATGTGTTAAGTGGAATTTGTGGGCGGACGATGTTTATAAAACACTTTGTGCCAAGAAAATAAGGGAGCTTTCAAGGGTGCAAGCTATTTCCTCTTCAAACTGAGGACTGGTTTTCCATCACCTCTCTAATCTACTAGTTTAAACTGTGTGGTTCATTCATACACTCACTATTGTAACCTTGGATTTGTCTACTATTGTTGACCAGTGTCGTATGAGGTCAAATCCTCACTCTAATGCAAATTATAATTCAAAGATTCTGGACTAGATGCAAAAAATGTAAAATATTTGTGTTTGACCTAGTGTGTGTAATAATGCAAGACCAAATGTATTGCAGCCATGGTTTTTTAACAGTTGCCAAGCTTTTGACTTAAATTTCTCTTTATTTTTTAAATATATTGGAAGGTTAAGTTGCTCAATCATATAATGGTGTCCTCACTGTTGTTGACCACAAGCCAAATTAGCTTTCATGTAAATCTACAGTGAATAATTTGTACAGTTAATCCACCTCTGGCAGTGAAGGGAGAGTTGGACTGTGCAGAAGCGCAAAAGAAAAAACAACATTTTGAAAGCTTTTACAGTACATACATCACTTCACAACTGGAGTCAGCCTCTGTGCGAACTACATTTTGGCGTACCAGACTTTGTGGACTCAAGTAGACAGTAGATGACGTGGGGAAGAAGCAACAGTGTTACATGTAAACAAGAAGTACAATGAGTATGCTTATATACATTTTGTAAGTCATAGTAATAAAAACTTCCAACAATAGGGCTGCGTCAATTATAGTTAAGCTTCATGTCCTGAGAGACTGGGTAATAACAGGCTCACATGAGTTAACTAAACTTCCAGTTTGTGGTTTGAGGATGATTATACTGTGTGAACACCATGCAAACATTTTAGATCATGGGTTTAACAGAAAAAAACAAAGCCCACACACTTCCGTTGCATGTTAACATTTTAGTGATTCCTCAGATTGTCTTTCGGTTTTTAGTTTTTATCTACAGCCACTCTGTGTGCTGTGTGTTTGCAGAATAGAGCTGTGTGCAGCAGATTTATTTTTTATAATGCTTTTAGATGTTTCCTGATCGTAGTCCGTACACCTGTGTTTGCCAACCCAGCAGAAGGCAGCTGCCTCGTGGTTTTATTTAAAGATGTCAAACTGTAGTAAAATAATACACACTAATCTTTTTTTTTATTTTTTAAAGTGCCTGCTTCATTTCAGCCCAGCAACGTTCAAGCTATTTCACCCATTTTCCGTCTGGTGTAATTGGTTTGAATTGTCTCTATTTATTATGTGGATGACTTGAAAGAAATAAACACTGAAAATGTGCTCGGGCTCCTGGAGTATCACTCGGTAGTGTGCTAAGAGTATAATTAGTTTGTGAAGATAAAGTGAGAGCTTTACTAAGTCTGGAAATAAAGAAATTCAACGTTGTTGGCATTCATACCCTGATTTGATTATTCATCAAGGCTCCCTCTGCCCTCTTGTGGTGATAGAAGAAACTTCACTGACCAGGAGAAGAAAATAGACTGTTTCTACTAGATTTCTCTTTATTGTCCACATTTTTCCGTCCAACACATTTAAATGTGATCTGCATATTGCAAGGGTTTTTATTAAATATTATTACTGTAATTAACATTAGGGCACAATATTTGTTAGAATTAATCAAATGCATACAAAACCACATATAAAAGAATCAAACGGATGTTCAATGTATTGAATTGTGTGTGAACTTTAACAACTCAATTTCTTCAATTTTAACTGCAATGTGCTTGAAATTATTTTTTGTGTGATCATATCATTGCAATATGATTCCACTGAAAGTTGATAAACAATAATGTTGAATTAGAGCCAAGCCCTAAGTAAGAGTTGACCTTGCTCTCTATGTTTAGCCATGCCAATCAAAGTAACTTTACACATTTCAAAAATGTGTCACTATCAATAGGACAAGAATCTATTTTTCTCAGCATGTACACAGTGATGGAAGACATATTCAGCAATGCCACACTGTGAATAAAAGTCCTGCATTGAAAATATTACTTAAAAGTATGTAAGTAGTAAGTAAATTAAGTAAATTTACTTAAAGTGTTAAAGTAAATGCAAAAAAAAAAAGGCCCCTGCAAATGTTTTGTTATCATATACATTATATTATGGGATTATTACTGATGCATTAATGTGTGTGTTTACTGTTGTAGTTGGTTACGGTGGAGCTAACTATTTTATATACTGTTGGGTAGTTACATTTGTAACACCATATTCCATAAGTTTATCATATGTTTTGTAGGAAAAATCTACACTAGTAACTAAAGTTATCAAGTAAATGAATTAGAGTAAAAAGTACATATTTCACTCTTAATTGTAGAAGAAGTAGGCCTGTACAGTATTATGAAATATATATAAGTGTACCTCAGATTTGAGTAAATGTACTTAGTTACATTCCACTACTGCACATAGTCTATAGTATGCATGTCCTCTTCAACACTGATGATTTAGTCGCGTACATATGGATATACCTCATCAGCTCTTAATGAGGTGCTCGTTATATACAGCCTCTGGCTTTATACAGTATATGTAGATGGATTTACAGAGTGAGGTCATGGAGCAACACTGAATATTATGAAAGGCCTCTTCAATCAGTCAGATAACAAGCTATGACATATTCTGGGCTTCAGTCTCTGTATGTACAATACATCGTGGATACTGCATGTGTAGGCAGTAGAGAGTTGATAAGAATGGTGTCAAGTGGTTTGCAAAAAAAGAGGAGAAAACAACATGGGTACACAGCCTCTGGATATACCGTACTGTAGTTCCCTTTACTCCATCTTCACATAGTACATCTCAGCTCCTTATTGGAGGATGCAAGACTTTGGTGTGGCTTCAGACGAGCCCCATTTGGACTCTCGAGGGCCTCCCTCACAGCCAAGACATCATTGCAGACTGGAGTGGAGAGATCACACAGACCTCAGTGGCGTCCATCCTCGGTTACACTCACTGGCCTTGGTTGGAGAATGGGTGTTCCTTATAGATGAGGTTGTTTTCATCTGCGGATTTTCCCACCATTTCTCGCCTATGTCCTTGTGCTCCATGGGTATTGACACATAATGGGTCTGATGGTGCTGTAAGGTCTTAACACTGTACTACTACTGTTTCATTCATTTTGAGTGTATGTCGTTATGCATCAAAATTACATGGTGCTCAAATTTCTTGGCTCAGAAATAAATGAACCCTCTAATTTAACTCAAAACAATTAGTTACCTTGAATTCTGGGTTACAAGTCTACATTATACACTCTTACTGTTTCCTGTGCTGTACAAGGCAGTCCAGTCTTGCAGAGCATGTGACTGCCCTCCATCCCTTTATGCCCCTCTCTAATTGCCTTTTGGATACAGAGGCTTGTGTTACCCCGAGCTCCAGCGCACCACAGGGGGCCTTGTCCCTCAAGTCTCTCCATTCACGAGCAGCGGTTCTGAGAGGTGCTCCCCCGCATCCAGCCACAGAATTTAAACCAAGAGCCATTAATACAACCCTGTGCCCATAATCAATCACATTGTATTGGGGTGTTTTATGACACTGATTCATTGCCACAGTGTTAACTGGATTCTTTTACAGCTCACCACAGACATCTAAACCTGACAGAGATTTGTTGTTCGCCAACGCAAAAATTTGGTCCCTTAATACAGGAAATGTGTGTCATTTGAACAAACAATTTATTTGTCTGCTATTTCCAGAGAAAATTAGTTTTCCATCAAGCATGTGGCACAACTGATTATTGAAAGAAATGTTTAGATTACTCGTTGATTGATTTACACTTTAACTTTGGAGGCAATGATTATTGTTAATTGCATATCCCCTTTAGATGTTGTTTATTTCCACGCCAGATGGTTGCTCATAACTCATAGAGCTGGGATAAGACCATAATAAATGGATAAATTATGTTCTCAATTTTCCAATTAGAACAAATTTGGCGGTTTATAAGGGCTACGTGAAAGCACTACATTAACTTCACAAATCCCACCATCCACCCAGCTTTTTTTTCCACTACTGATTTTCCTAAATAGCCGTAAGACTTGTGTGGATGCCAGGAGTGACTAATTCATAAAGGGAGTAGTTAAAAACAACATGCAGGAAATAGTCCTGCAGGATGTGTGGAGGGCTGTGCACCATATAGGCCTAAAACATCTGGGCGGCATGGCTCATTCCACTATTTGGTTTTTGATTTCTATTTTTATTTGTTTGTAAATAATTCAATCAAGGCCAATGCCAACAGCAGTAAACACTGGCATGGCTAAAATGTCCTTTAGATATTTTCTGAGTGTCTACCAGCTCCAGAGGTGCTGTTACATGACCTTGACCTTTTCAGCCCCCCCTTGGAGGGAAGCAACAGAAAGGAGACTTTACACACAACTTGGTTACTTTTTCTGCAATGCCGTTACTTTAAAAATATTTAAAGTTTTGTGTCACAACTTTTAAATGAATACAGTATATTTTACATCAAATCCCATACATGCTTGTTTTGTGCTCTTTCCACTGTTTTTTATTGTATCCTCACGCTTCTGGAGACACATCAATAACGCAGCTCTTCCGTTCAGTGCACGTCACGTAAACGCACCAATCACCAGGCTTGTTGTGATTATCTAGAAAGTGAGTTGCTTCTATGATGCGGTGCCAGCAAAAGACGTAAAATTGCGTAATTGGTTGCGCAGCGGAGTTTCTGTTAAATGCCTCTCCAGCTGAAGTGACTCCCCCCTCTCAGCACTACTGAGCTCTCTCATCCCATAACACTGCAAGCAGAGAGCGCACTTTTGGAACTCTTTTAAACTTTCTATTTAACTTTTTTTAAACTTAGTCTTAGTTTGAATCATGTTTTGGTCACTGTTGTTGTACGTAATTGTAGCCTTTGCGCCCGTGCCGGCAGATGCGCAAATCTCTGGCCGGTATGTTATCGGATGTCCTGCTCGGTGTGACAAGTCGATGTGTCCCCGGCTACCAGCGGATTGCCAGGCGGGACAAACCCTCGACGTCTGCCAGTGCTGCCCGGTGTGCGCGTCCGGCGAGGGCGAAGCCTGCGGCGGCAGCGGGAAGCTCGGGGACCCGTTGTGCGGAGAGGGGCTGGAGTGCTCGGTCCCTGGCGGGGTGACATACAGTATCACGGTGAGGAGGAGAAGCAAAAGCGGGACTTGTGCATGCAAAGCCACCGAGCCGGTCTGTGGAAGCGATGGGGTGTCCTACCGGAATATCTGCGAGCTGAAGAGGGTCAGCCGCCGGGCGCAGAAGCTGCAGCAGCCACCTGTTCTTTTCATTCAGCGGGGAGCCTGCGGGAAAGGTAACGCTCAGGTTGTTTTAATCAGGAAAACAGAATAAACAAGACCCCAAAACAAACTGAGATGTTGATGAGATGTGGTAGAGAGTTGGAAGATAATGATTGTCGTGTATGAACAGTAATTATCCTGAGTTAAAGTGAAACAAACATTTCACTGCATGTCCAGATTGGCTAGTAGAGGCCATACTATGGCCCAAAGGTTATGAAGGGTAAAGGTGAAAAATGATTCAAAACTATAGTCTCATGTGGGAGAAGATCAAATCCCCACTCTGCAGTAACTGGTTCAGACATAAGTGGATCAAATAAAAAGTGTCTGCTGAGGTAAGTCTGTAAATGTTTTTTGTGTGTCATTTCACTTTCACTCTTCACAACTTGCTCTTGAACGTGACCTCTTAAATCCTCACTGGACATTTGTGGTTTGAACTTCACCCAGATGTTATAGCTTTAAAGCTGCATTCAGTGGCACACAATCCCCATGTGTCTGGGATAACAAGAGCCGCCATTCAAGTGTGTTTCCCTCTTGTTCCTGCATTACAATTAGACCCGATCAGAAAACTGCTTTTACTTTTGCTCGGTTGAACCAAGTCATGAGCTCTCCCCTGATGTAAAGCTTGATGTGAGCCTTTGGATTTTCTCTGGCATGCAGAACCAGCAGTCACATGGCTATAATCTGCTTGATTGTTTTATACAATACAGTTCAAGCCAGGGCAGCCTGCATTAGCTGAACAGAAAGGATTTTTTTTCCAAAGCCTGATAAGTATGATATAGGCTTTTATTAAACAGCACTGAAGTGACACATTTGTAATAATTTACATATATATATATATATATATATATATATATAGTGTTTCAGTTTGGACCTGTACTTTATCAGAGTGTCATGTGAAAAGCATTTCACCCTAATCAGTGGAGCTCAATAATAAACAGGCATCATTCTTCACTTCTGCTGCTTTATGAAACAGAACAGCCCAAATTCATTCATCATCATTAATGCATGTGTTTAATATATCTTAAAACAACATGAAATGAAATATTCAGGAATGAAAAATGGTAATTTTCACACACACACACACACACACACACACACACACTTGCACACGTGAGGCTACAGGTGGTAAAGACATTGTATCATTCTCCAGTTTTTGGTGTGTGTGTGTGTGTGCATGTGTTTTACATATATCCATCTGAAGTGTGCACCATGTGTGCAGTTTGCAAACTTCTGAATGAAGAGCTTCATCACCTGCTGCCTCAAAGACCTATAACTTACATCAAATCTTGGAAACTTACTGCCCCCCCTCCTCCCCCAATCCCTTCCTCTCACAGTGTCTCTCCCTCTCTGTGTTTCTGTTGTCACTCATAAATCACACTTAACAGTCACATGAAGGAATGCCTGGCGCTGATTCAAAGCCATAATTCCTCCTCTGTTGAAGACAGTTTAAAACAGGCAGGAGACATCGAGGAAAACACAAAATTAGCAACCCGTAGTTTTGAGAAAGGTTTACATGTACATCAAAAGCTGTGTGGGCGCAGTGGTAGGGCAGACTGTATCACCACATTTGTTTGTCAGTCATGTAAGCAACTTAAATGGTTAAGTCATTGCCAGGCAGCTAACCATGTCTGAAACGGAGCAAGACTGTGGCGAGTGATTTTCCAAAGGCACCTAGTGAAAATTTCCGTAGCTGCAATAAAACAAGTCACATTTCATTTGGTGCATCAGATGTGCTTCTGTCCAAGCTGTTGGTGAATAAAGCTGTCTATCGTAGCGTCTCTCCTTCTTTTAGGTTAACTTTAGCGTAAGATGTGATCGAGGCTGTAGACTTAGAATTGCAGGAGTTGACACCGAAAAGCAGCAGTACTTTACTTGAGTGTTTCAATTTTCTGCTACTTTATACTTGTACTCCAATACATTTCAGAGGTAAATATTGTACTTTTAACACTACATTAATTTGATCATTTTAGTTACTGGTTACTTTGTAGAGTCAGATCAATAATGCAAAATATAATCAACAAATAAATTATGATATATTATTATAGGTTTATTGATACCTGGGGCTAAATTCACAAGCTACCCAGCAATATATAATGTTCTTAAGATTAGCCCCACTTTTACCAGCTGCAACATTAAAGTGATTTACACATGAATGCATCAATAATTATAATCCAATAATATAATGTGATGGTAATGCTTTTGTACTTTTACTTAAGTTAAATTTTGAATGCAAGGCTTTGACTTGTAACAGAGTATTTCTACACTGTGTTATTGCTACTTCTACTTAAGTAAAAGGTGCTGCTAAAAAGAAACTCAACCCCCTCCGAGTGCCTTTACCCTTAATCAACTTGGCCCCATGTTAAGAAAACATATGCTTTGCATGATGTCATTTCGTGTCTGGGCAGTAAAGATGTTGATTATGCAAGTTGGCAAGGAAAATTAGGTCAAATATTGCTGTGACTTCGGGGTCATATTTGTTTAAAATGCCCCCCCTTTTTTTAACAGTATGATTTTGACATTCAACAAAGGTCCCCATGTGGAATTAAACCAAGAGTGTTGCACTTACTGTGTATGGTGTGCACCTACTAGACTACCAGGACACTCCAAATTACCCATTTTTGACACAGAACGTCATATAGGGGCCTCTGAAGCAACCAAATATGAGGGAGATCTGGGCAAATAAAGGTGTGAGCATGCAGATGATGTTTGTAGTACTTTCTTAATAATGTGTTTATCTTTTAATCCAATTGAAAACCCCAATACAATTTATAGCTGCTGAGTGACTGTACTGCTCTTTATGGCGCTGGTATTGCAGAATGCACTCTGTGATTCCAGCCAGTGACATGCTGAATATGCACATTCTTCCCTCGACTTGTCTCAGCCACTCACAATATTAAAAGATCATCTTTGTGCATGTGTCTTTTCCTTTTTTATGTTGTTCTATCAGTCTGTCTCTTCTCCTTCTTCTGCATGTCTGTCTGTCTGTTTTCCTCATCTATTTCCCTTCCTGTTCCTGATGTCTGTAACTCTCTTGCTCATTATTTCTCCTTCTGCTCCACCATTTTTGCTGCAGGCTCTTCCATAGACATCTTTTGCTCTTATGCTCTTGTGTATCTCATCTTATTCTGACCACAACATGGAAATATTATGTTTGTATGGCCTGTTTCCCCAAATCACACCAATAAGGCAGACGAAGCTCGTGTCTCCCAAGTCCATCATCCTGTCTACTCGCACTGCTGGTTTCTGCCAGTATAGTCACTATTGGACCATGATAAATCTTACTAAACATTGCATTGAATGCTGCATTGGCATTAAAATCCTTGAGCTTCAGGATCTTTATATGAAAATATAAACAATTTTGAAGTTATCAAATGAATATTGTTTTCCAAACTCCAGAGGTTGGATCCCGGTGTGTGCATTTATAGTTTGACAGTAGGTCTGTGTATCTCTTTGATCCTCGTAGATCATTTTCTAACAACAAAAATGTGAAATGGTTTGGATTCTTACCTTACTGTTACTATGCTGCTAAAACTGTGTGTGTGTGTGTGTGTGTGTGTGTGTGTGTTTCTGGTTGTATTGTGTGCTGCTGTCCTTGGGTGAAGTCCCTAATGGAAAAATAAAGTTCTTTGAGTTGAATTGATTTAAAATGGGACAAACTGAAACAAAATTAGAAATGGAAAGATGAGGTTAGTTAGAGTTCCTCACACATGCACAATGGGTCCCCTCAAAATGTTGTTGCCAATGTGTCATTGTAATATTATAAACAGCGGCCACACTCAACTTTATATCTTCTTAACTGCAGAAAAGCAGAGGCTCATCAAAACCAAATGAGTCATGATCTTACACTTTAGTGCCCCAGCATTCACATCTGTTGAGTCATTAAAGATGTGTATTAAGCCAAAATCAGTGTCTTACTGGAAATTACTTTATAATGGCTAAGTGACTGTGGTTGCCATGATTCTCAAAGCTCCGCTTAAGCCTCAGTAGCTTAGTTTCCACTATAAAGCCAAAGAGGAAACAAAGGAAACAACAGGACTTACCTTTTAACTTACAACTTACAACAGGATTTACCTTTTGTTACCACATTTCTTTGACAATGACAGTAGAAAAAGTCTTTGCTTCCATTTCACGCATTTAGGCTCACCTCAGTTTGCCCAACAGTAGAGAATCATTGTGTGTGATTGAGGGTGTCAATGCATGGAGAAGAGGAACTGACCTTCCTGTATTCACATCTAATTTCTTTAGTCTAGAGGATCAGAAAAGCTGCTTCCGCCTGCATGCGCAAATAAAACAGCGGGAACTGTGTATGGGAAAATTGAAAAGGAAAAGAAGCTGAGATCTTGAACGAGGACCTGTGTGGTGAAGGTCAATGTGTAGAGAGCGGAGGGGGTAATGGGTATATGGGGTGATGAGGATGGGGGGACCTTTGAGTGTATGTAAGAGAGAAAGAGAGCGCTTTTAGATTAACTTTTTTTTTTTTTTTTTAATGTTGTGTTTGTGTGGTTTGCCCTGATTGAATGCTTGATTTGACTCCAGAAATAATCATTTAGACATCTGATCATTGTTAACTGCTGCTTAACTTTATTAGGATCTTTTACTATGAGTCATCCCCCCCTCAATATGTCTTCCATATGGGTGAAATCTTTTCTTTATCAGGTCACAGCACCCTAAAGCAAATTCATTACTCTTTATGTGTCAGTATGTCATTCAAACTCTGTAGTGTGTGTTTGTGTGTCGGCCTGTTTTGTGACGTGAATCTGCCAAAGACCTCAGTAGACACTTTTCACTTGTCAAAACCTTTAAGTTACTGCAGAGTAGGAATTGTATCCTCTCCCCCACAATACTATAGTTTTGAATCATTACTTCACTTGAGTAAATGTACTTAGTTACATTCCACCACTGGCTATTACCAATTGGATGTCAAACAACTTTCCTCAGTTAAATCACAACTTAATGGAAGCCCTCATTGCCTACATGAAGTGATATTCTTAGAACCAATGGGTTACTTTTGATCACTTTGCTATCTTATTCTTGTTTTACCAGGTTTGACTGTCAAAAGTAAATTATTCATGCCTTTGTTTGTAACTTGCTCACAAGCTGATAAAATACAGGATTTCTGACAACCTAATGTTGGTCATCCTGTTTAAATACTTTGAACGGTGTCTGAAAACCCTTTTGTACAGGCAGGCCTTTCATGGGTGTTGCATGTGTTGTCTTTTTATTTGTGAAGCACGCTTAGTGACCCCTGCTCTTAAAAGTTACTACAGTAGATGAAGCTTTCTTACTTTATATAGGTTTTCTACTTAGTTTCCAGTTAAGATGCTTGCTGTCTAGCTAACCAATATCTGTCAGTCACTGACCAACAAATCATTTCCACATATAGCACGTGTGTATTGGCTAATTATAGATAATGGTATGTAGCTAAGCTATCTAGTTATGTGGCTAGCAATGTCTAATGAGCTGTTGAAGTTGAGCTTCACTACAGCTCAGTTACAATTACAACTCATATTGTAGTTTTGATTGGGAGCAGTTTCAAGTGTCATACTGACCTACAACTGGAAGAAAGTCTACCTTCTGCTCGTTTTTACTTGACAATATCGAACACGAGCTTCTAAAGTTAATTGAGCTGCATTCTTTTCAAGCTATAGTGCAACTGTGCATTGGAGTTGTGACCGGGGGCAGTTTGATTTGTCAGTGACCCACAGCTGGAAGCACGTCTACCTTATCTGTTCACTTTTACTTGAAACGTTTTCTGTCTGACCACCACCTTTGTCTGTCTGAGGTATCTCCCTTTTTCTTGCCCTACTCAATATATACATTTTGCACATACAGTGGTAGCCAATTATCTGTTTACTATGATGTTGCCTTCTAGAGTCAGCCTCTTTTAAGTAGATGGAGAAATGTTACAAAAGCAATATGTGGATTAGACACCAATCAGAAAGCTTTGCATCCCTGACTTTCTCTCCACACATCAGTGACTTCAAAGTTAAGGATGAATTAGTAATTTTTTGGCATTTAAGGAGACAGCTGTTTTTCAGTAAAACCTTTCTAAGCTCAGTTCAGCGGTGAAATAATCTGTCACAGTATATAAATCAGGCAACAATGGCTTGGCCAGCCTTTCTAACGTAACTGAGCTGTGCACAACATCTGATTCACGGTTTCCCATCTCTATCAAATCGTCACCACTGGGCCTATAAGTCCACTATCATCACATTGTGTTGCAGTGTGTCTCTGGAAGTAAATTTCCGCATGTGTGTGAGGAGGCAGCAGCACTCATCGTAACATGGTGAAGCGGAAGAGACCGGGAGCCTGTATGGACGCTCCAGAAACAACACAGGTTCTGGACACTGGGCCTGCTCTCTCTCTAGCTATAATCCTATCAGAGCTGACCACGAATCCCCCGGGTGTGAAGCTAGCATGGGGAGAATGACTCCAACGTTTCCATTACTGCTCTTTCTTACTGTGGTGAGAAACGTGTGTGACATTTATCAGATTTACTGTTTGATTTGTAGCTTTAAAGTTAAACAAGGAAAATATATGTGGAGGTTTGGAGAAAAGTGGCCCCATTTGATTATTAGCAACTTCTCTGTTGCCAGCAGCGAGGCTCTAGGGATGGCAATGTCGGTCAGTCAGTCCACCACTTCAGACTAAAATATCTCAACAAGTATTTGATGAATTGCACTTAATTTTTGTAAAGACATTCATGCTCCCCAGATGATGAAACCTACTGACTTTGGGGATCCCATGACTAGCGCCACCATGATGCTGACATTTTTGGCTTTTAGTGAAATATCTTAACCATTAGATGGACATGACATTTGGAACAGATATCCAGAGAATGAAACCCAATGGCTTTGGTTATCGCTGAATTTTTCTCTAGCGCCCCCAGGTCAAAGTTTCAGTTATCCTGTGAAATATCTCAGCATCTACTACATGGACTGGCACACAATTATATACAGACAATCATGGTGTCCAGAGGATGTCGATGATCGTAGTGACTTTGGTGATCCCCTGACTTTTCCTCTATGAGGTTCACATTTGTGGTTTTGGATGGATTGTCATGGAATTTGGTTCAGACATTCATGTTCCCCTCAGGATGAACTGAAGTCACTTTGGTGATCCCCTGACATCATCAGTTCAAAATTTTTATTTGTCCAGTACTTTGGATTATGACCAAATACTTGCAAAACCAATGACATTCCCATCAGCCTCAGCTGTACTATGTTTAGTGCTAATTAGCATGCTAACATGCTAAATGAATTAGTGAATATGGTAAACATTATCACATCAGCATGTTAGCATTGTCATTTTGAGCATGTTAGCATGCATTTAGCCTCACATAGTATGGCTGTAGACTCTTAGTCTTGTTGATAGATAGATAGATAGATAGATAGATAGATAGATAGATAGATAGATAGATAAACTTTATCTGACAGTTGAGTTGTGTGATCCAGTGATCATATAACACGAGAATTTTTCCCCTGCGGGTTGACAAATGTTTTCATACTGTATAATTTAGTGACATTCAGTACGGCAAGATGGTGCTCATTCCATGCTTGTGTTAGCTTAACTGCACTTAAAGCGGAAAGTCTCTTTCTCTCTCCTTCACTGCAATTAATGATATCCCAGGGCTTATGGGTGCCTTTGACTTTCACAAAATTCTGTCCTCTAGGAGAATGTAATGTCCTTGTGAGACAAAATAGTTTGAGGGACGTGGCAAAATAAGGGTTTACGAATGGAAGGATGAAAAGCTCAGAGGGAAATGTCTGGGGAGATTTGATTCATAGCTTTGGTTAAACTGTCTTCTGGGTAAGACTTAATTACCAGGTAAATCAGTCAACATTTTCTGACTTGCCCAACGCTGGATTTGATGGTGGGATGGGTGATTCAGTGAATTTGGCAGCCCTCAGTGTCAGACAGTGTGTGTGAGAGTGGTATTATACTTGTGAGGACCAGTTTGGTCTGGACAAAAGACCTGTAGATGGTTTAAGAATTTAGAGTCTGTGTTACAATCAACCATGGGGTAAGATAGGGGTTACGGTCAAGGTTAAGTATTTATTTGTAAGGTTTATAGCCAGGGGTAAGCGTGTGTAAATGAGTTTGTGCATGTGTGTCAGACCTGACCTAGACAGTCTCAACCGCAAATGAACTGTCTTCTTTCCTTTTCCCTGATGTGTTATGATAAAGGGCTGTTTTATATGTTGGTTTTCTATTCTCACACAGCTCTTACATCATGCAGTATTTCAGTGCTTCTTCTGTTTGTTTTTACTCGTCTGACATCCTGTGTGTGTGTGTGTGTGTGTGTGTGTGTGTGTGTTGTATTTTCAGCTCAGGACAACCCAGACAGCCCAAGACACAAATACAACTTCATTGCCGACGTGGTGGAGAAAATTGCTCCGTCTGTGGTTCACATTGAACTTTACCGCAAGTAAGAGCCGTTCACCTGTGTGTGTGTGTGTGTGTGTGTGTGTGTGGGACAGACTGAAACACACTAAAATTTACAGCCCACCTGTGTACTTAACCAGACCACAGCAGTTGGTGGAGCACCTTATGCTCCACTTCAGTTTTCAACATCTTTTCTTTTCAGTCTCACCAGCTTTTATGCTCTTTTATCTCTGCTTCTCATCCTTCTTCGATGCCTCAATTCTTCATCTGTTGTCTCTGTTCAATCTGTCACTGTTTCTTGTTAAATGGTTCTTTGAATGTCTGCAGCTCTCTGATTTCCACACTTCTGTCTCACCCTCTTCCATCTTTCCCTCACTCAGATCTGTCTCTTGTCTTTTCCCTGTTGCTGCTTCAGGTTCACTTGAAAGCCGTTTTTCATCAGAGTTGTGCTGTATATTAATGGTGTAGTGTCTGTTTGTTTCCTCCTTACTGTTTTTATGTATACTTAATCCCTCCAGCTCGCCTACTCTTTATATATTTACTGCCTGCTCACAAAACCTGTGAAGACACTCACGTTTTAAACTTTTTCTTTCAACTTCCGAGTCTTACACTGCTGTTACATCATGCGTTGGTTTGTTTTCCTAGGAGAAGAGAGATCTTTAAAGAGTGAAATGAATAGCAATACTCTAATTCCCTCCTCCTACCCTCCCACCATCTTCTCCTTCCCCCCACAGGATGACCTATACTAAGCGGGAGGTGGCGGTGGCCAGTGGTTCTGGCTTTGTTGTGTCAGAAGATGGCCAGATTGTGACCAATGCCCACGTCGTGGCCAATAAGCACCGGGTGAAAGTGGAGCTAAAGAGCGGTGGCACCTATGATGCCAAAATCAAAGACGTGGATGAGAAATCGGACATCGCCCTCATCAAGATCGACGCACCGGTCAGTCAAAGTGCTAGACAATCCGAAGGCCAGCAAAGTGACAAAACTAGTACAGTGGTAATTAGAGGTGTCCTGACGTCTAGAAAGTAAAATGTTGATGAAACTAAGCTAAGTGCTTGAACATCCACACGTTTTCTGCTTGCTTTTATTTGGTGGCTGACTATCTCAGCCAGGTCTCCCTTAAAAGAATAGTTGGCCATTTTGGGAAATATGCATATTCACTTTCTTGCCAAGAGATCAATACCACTGTCACGTCTGTTTGGTAAATATGGAGCTAGAGCCAGGAGGTGATTACCTTGGCTTAGCAGAAAGACTTGGCAGCAGAGACTCCTGGAAGTCACTGCACCCGGCCACTGGTTGCCAAGAAATAATTATAGTATATAACTCCTCGTAAAAACACAACTTGTCATTTTTCCATTTCCGTTTGTGAACAAATGAGGCAGAGCCAGGCTAGCTGTTTCCCTCTGCTTCCAGTCTTCATGCTAAGCTAAGCTAATTGCCTCCTGGCTCTAGCTCCATAGCTCCATAGTTGACATACAGACATGAGAGTGGTATTGATATTCTCATCTAACTCTAGGCAAGAAAGTGAATAAGGGTATTTCCCAAAATGTCACACTGTTCCTTTTAAAATAGATATACTTTGCCTCATTGAGAAGTGATTGGTTTAATTAAGACCAGAGAAACAGGCTGACTAGATGATACATTTCCTCCACTTTCCCACTAAACTTTACCTTATTTTCATTTCTCCCTCTGTTAGCTTCTAGTTTTGTCCCAAAGAATTACATTTACTCATGTCTAGTCACAACCACCAATGCGTTGCCCGGCCTCCAGGATGAGAACAATAGACAAATGGTTTTACAAATGAGCTTTTATGCAAAGATTCACGAGAACATTTCCAAATGTACTTGTGACAGTTTAACAGTAGTTTTCTGCAGCCAGTGCAACAAGATCAAAACATTAACTCACTGTTTTGCAATTCGCCAATTAAACTGTTGGGAAATTTGAAGGCTGGGGGTTGAAGTCTGGCATGAAAGTGTTCTACATCTAGGAGATAACTCAGAGTGCAAGTGAAGTAAAGTGAGAATGCAGGTGCAGCCAAAGACCTTTTAAAAGGGTATTTAAAAGACAGCTGGCTGGCAGTCAGTCCAGATCCCGTAGGTGTTCAGACACATCAAAAACTGCAAAAACAACTTACAGATATTACACAACTCTTCTCGTGAGCAACTTGCAGAGGCAATCACTTATTACTGACAGGTGAAAACCTGTGGCCAGTTTAAAGCCGGTGTTGATATTTAAAGGAAAAGAGGTAAATATCTTTCTACACTTTGCTGCACAGGACATATGTTTGAAACATTTTCTCTCTTGTTCTCTCCACGTCCCTGTCTGTCTGTGTTTATTTCTCTGTCTACTGGACTAGAGGGATCCACATTACATGTTAATCACAGCCAACAGTCTTGTGAAGGAATGCGTGGCAGAGAGCCAGGGCCAATTGACTGGGAATCATAGCAGAGCAGAGTGCATTATGGTGCTCGCTCTCATGGCTGGGTGACACAGCTGAATAGATGTTCATGACAGCAACACAAGGTGTGTTACAAAGACCTCCAATTCTGAAAAGAGGTTGAAACATTCAGGTTTTGTTCGGCCAACAATGTGAGCGAAGAGTGCGGAAAAGAGCAGTGACGCTTTGTTTTTGTTCATCCTTTAATAAAAGCTGTTCTGTTGGTGACAGGCTGATCTTCATTTGGGGGGCTTTCCCATGTTTGTTTGCATCACATGTTCAGTGTGCACAGCCTGTGCTGTGTACAATGCAGACTCAGGAATGACTCATACTTCATGCTATAGAAGCATGGAAAATATTTTATCTTCCTGGTCAACAATAATGTATTTGCAGAAGTATTTGTTTATACAGTGCATGCAGAAAAATAAAATGTATTTGAAGCATTCCTCTGCATGACACCATGACTTAACCGGTTGGTAAACAACAGGTGATTGTAATAAAGCAGGTTAATTGTAATCAAATGACAGCCAGATGTATCCAGGGAGTCATACTTGTGGTAAACACATTCAACATCATGAGTATACTTGTTTTGATAAAGAGTGTAAGTCATTGTGTGAAATCAGAGCAGGTCATCCAGGCCATGAGTCAGTGATGAAGCCCCAGAAGACCTGTGGTCACTTTGGAAAGGCCACATAATTTTGATGGAACTGGCGTTTCTGCTAATGAGGGGAAGCTGGTATGTGTGTGTGTGTGTGTGTGTGTGTGTGTGTGTGTGTGTTTGTGTGTGTGGTGTGTAGTGAGAGTTAATGCAGGGGCGAATTAGAGGATGAGTGAGTTATAATGAGAGGGCAGGAGGGCGACCAAAGTTGTCATTTTGGATTACATTTAAAAGGGAAAATAAAGGCATCCAAACCTATAGCTACAGGGTATTTAATTTCAGTACCTAAAGAGTATACCTGTCAATTTCACCTTTGAAATATTCTTCGTTTATTTAAGGACAGTTCTCTGAAGGTATAGATAACAGAGTGCTGTCAAAGAAAGTCTCAAATAAAGTCTGGAGTCTTCGAGAGCAAGTCCAAGTCTTGTCTTAGGCAAATTGCAAGTCAGTTGTCTTCAGGTGTGTAAAATGACAGCATTTATCTTTCAAAGCTGTGTTAATAGTTGAACTTGACTTGGAAACAGCAGTTGCAGTCTCAGAAGTGCTCAGAATAATGGAGAGTTTGAACATCTACAGTTAATGACAACTGAGCAAACCTCATCTGCTGATGAAGACCGTGCAATATGGTCAAAAGCTCCAGAATAGGAAATAAACAGACCTTGAATTGATTGTTTTGTCAACTGTGTTAATAGTGTTTTTTGACATACCTGGGACTAGAGCTGCAATCATTAGTCGATTAACCAAATAGTTGATCAAATTTGTAATTTTTCCTCATCTTAACATTAAAGTAAATTGAATATTTTTGGTTGGACAAAACAACACATTTGGTGGCATTACCTTGGGCTTTAGGAAATTGTGATGGCCATTTTTAACTGTTTTCTGATGTTATATAGGCCAAGCGATTAATTGATTATTTGAGAAAATAATTGACCTATGAAATATATGTATGCAAGGCCTGTTTGTTGCTGTCTTCTTCTCTTTTTTTTGTTCTTGGATTTTTCCAGGTCAAAACTTAAAGCTCAAATGTCTCAAGTCACATCAAGTCTTTAGGGAGGCAAGTCTTAAGTAAGCCAAGTCTCACAACCGTAAAGTCAAGTCTCAAATCAAGTCTCAAGTCCTCATCTTTGAGTCTTAATTCTACATATCTGGTAGCTACTAAACCTGAAGTAACAGTGAATGGAACAGAGAAAGAAATCAGACAGGTGTCCTTAATTTCTTATTGCACACTGAATCCATAAAGAATAAAATTGTAGAGTTGATAGGACTACAACAATATGACGCTCATCTGAATTTAAAAGTGTGAACAAACATTAAGTGAGCCCACAAATTTCTAATCTTTAGTTTAAAATGAAATGTGTCCACACGCATGAATTGGGCTATTTCGTAGCAAAATTACCGTATGTGAGTTTATAAATTCCTAATGGTACTGAATATATCTCTTTAATCTTCCATTCTCCCCTCCCTCATTCCCGTCTGCCTTCACAGTTTGCTCTTAACTCTATTCCTCATAGCGTTCTCTCTATTAAATAAAAGCAGATTGCTGTTAACGTCAGCACTCCAGAAGCAGCCACAGATAATCACTAAACAATTGTATCAGTTTATGAGTGAGAAAGTCTAAAGTTAAGTTTTCCCTGAATATAATGACTCGCTTCTCCTATCTTTTTCTTCCCTTTTCTGTGTGAAATTGGAGTTTATTGGTAGCAAGGCCCAGTCCGTTCCTGGGGCTGTGGTCTACCCCTCAGCTCTGGGGAATACATTAGTCTGTCTACAGCAGCTGGAACTTCAGAGGGGAAGGGAAGGGGGTGAAAGTGCTGTACTCACTTGTTCCTGAGTATGGGGGGAAAAGAGAAAGCAAGAGGGATGGAGAAAGAGGGAGCGATGTGGTCAAGGCCTGGAAAAGGGATCCATATGTCTGGAGGACTATGTGAGCTAATAGGCTGATGAGTGCACTGTGTGATGTGGTAATGGCACACGATAGAACTCATTGTGCTTCAGGTTTTAAAATGCCTCTCATTAACCTCATTCTCTCACTCAGAACTTGGACACAATCACATTCACTTGGAAGTGGTTACAATGAATTGGACGCGTTGAGATTTACCTGGAAGGACTCACTCTGACTGGAAGGGACATTTGTTTAATCATATTGACTTATATTGACCCCCACAGACTTGGAAGCAACCATACTGTCTTGGAATGACTTCAAAACACTCAGGTGTACTGTGCAGGGATTTTCCCATATCGTTCCAGATCATTAACCTTGGGTTTGGGTTCTTTATACTGCAAATGCAGCTGAATGCAGTGAACGCATTGATCCTTGGTTTTGTTCACGCTGAGGCTCAAAAATAATTTCACTGAATCGATTGTGGTAGAACTGATCATATGCTAAACCCCTCCCCCAAACAGTGATTATCCAATCATATCTTAGCACCTGTAAGTAGGCAGGGCAGGCCTGTCAAGCTTTGGATTTTTTGACAAAACCAAAAATATAAGAGCGTAAGAGTTTAAGTTATGGATTAATCTGTGTGTTTATCTGCTCTACTGTAAGATGCAAGCTTTACTATTCCCAGCTAACTAGTTTACTACCTACAATAGTAACATTAACCTAGTGTTACTTCCAAGGCCAAGAGTTAGCATATCATTAGCTAACTACATTATTTTATGGGGTTACTACAAAAAGCTCACTAACGTTCACTAGTTCACTAACATTAGCGGCTTTGTCCTGCTCTTTCTTGGATTTAGGGAAGTTTATACACCAGCAACCGCTAAATTTGTTACCCGAGATAGTGTTAACAAACACATCAGTTAGGCCTCATCCTCAAAGCCTTTTCTCTTGCAAATGCTAAGCATAAATCTTTCCTCTGTGTTGCTTGTCCAAGTATGTTTTTCTCCAGTAACCATCCAAACAGGGTTTTGATAGAACGATATAACAGTTTAATCTAACATTTTCCCTTATAATACTGTCCCAATAACGCTAGGGCTAACTGTACTCTGCAATGCAAGAACAAGCTGCTCTTTTATTTCCATGCTGACTTTTTTCTTAGGACATGTAGTTTAGCCTCAGCCTTTAAAAGCGTGATGCGTGTAGCCATCATGTTCATATTTAAGAGCCTAGACAAGTCAGTCGGAGATTTCAACCAACTCTTGATGCTAACGTTAATTAGCTAGCTAGCTACAGCTTATAAAATCTGCTAGCAACACTTGTCATTTCTGCTGGCAAAATCGACGTTTGCAGACTAAAAACAAGAAGCTGCTTTTGTCTACTTCTGTCTGAAATCAAGGACTCGTTGTTTTAAAAATGAATGCAAATGTTGAGTGGTTAATCTGCCACCGTTATTGTTGTGAACTGCATGCCATGTTTGATTGGAAAGCTTCCTATTCCTATTTTCAACAGGGGTGTGAAGATAAGTTGCCTGAAAAATAATTGAATCCCCCTGAAACTGTTGGATGTAACTCTAATAAATGAGCCGTTAACTTAACCCTCATGCTAAAATCAGCTTTACAAGTGTTGCAGGGAAAACTGGCCTTATGTTTCCCATATGGTCCCCTGAAACAATGGCACTGTTTGTCTCTGTATTACCCATCACCTAGTATTAAGAGTCTCAACCCATTCTCTCTGGGAAATTTGCCTGGTGCTGGTTTGGACTGGGCTATTATTGGAATATGTATATGTGTGTCTGTGTTTATGTGCACAGAGGAAAGAGAAGGAATGTCCCTCCATGTAGCCATGTGTTCCTGCATTTATCCTTTATCTCTTTATCAGCAGCATTGGGTAAATGTTTCACCAGGAAGTGAGAGATGTCTATATTTCCCTAGATGAACAGTACTGACAGACAAAAACAAACTTGCAATCAATTATTCAAATCACTGTGTGTGTGTGTGTGTGTGTGTGTGTGTGTGTGTGTGTGTGTGTGTGTGTGTGTGTGTGTGTGTGTGTGTGTTTGTGTGTGTGCACGCATGGATGGGTTTGAGACGGCTCATTGCAGGGACGTGGAGAACATGCTCCGCTGCCAGTGGAAAGACACTGCATGTCGTCCTTCAGAGACAGGCTGAGGGGAAATGAATCACTTCCTCCTCTCCTCCTGACCCAACCTCTCTCCTTCATCTCTTGTCCCTGTAACCAAAATGGTTCCCATGCTTAAGGATGCAGTTGGGTGGGAAAAGAGCCAAGGAAAAACACACACACTCTTTTGCCCTGCTGGGTCTTGATGCACTTTGTCTTGGCCTACTTTTTGGCTGCGTAATTGTTTTCCAAGCCCGCTGGACAGGCAGCAGCCTGGCCCAAAACTATTTCGGTTTACCAGTCAATTACGTCACTTTAGATGTGAATGAGGCATGATAGAAAAATTTCAAATCAACCATGGCTATAGTCAGACAGTTGATAACCAACAGTGTATTTGATACATTCACTGACTATCAACACATTTTATTTTTGCATTAAATAGAGACACTGCTATGATGCATCTTTGGCTATGCAATTGTGTGACAACAGCTAGATTATATCATCTGACCTCCCTTTAAGGGTTAGTTCACCCAAATTAGGAAAAAACACGTCGCCAATTTACCCCTAGTGGCACATTGCCATGCAGATAGTTTTTGTTCTATTTGGCCAGGTTTTCTGAAGTCCAATACACTTGAATGGTGAATGGAGTTTTGTTTGTGGTCCTCACAGCATTTAAAAAGACTGAGCAGGAACATATCTTTCCCGAAACAAGTTTACTCTGCATAATCCACAGATGTCACTGCGAATAGTTTTCAATGTAACTTTATTAATTTAACTTTCTACCAAAGAAATTGTCTCTATGAAAACTGCTGACAGTGTGTTCTCCTGATTATCCAGAGTGAACTTAACACTGTTTGGGGAAAGAGATATTGCTTTTTAAATGCACTTTTTTTATACTATGGGCCCCATGAACAAAATTCCATACACCTCTATTGTATTATCTGACAGATATCGCAAAACCAACACCAACAAATTAAACCAAAACTTTCTGCATAGCTAGATACCACTAGAAGTAAGTGAGAAAATATGTTTTTTGTAATATGGGTGAACCAACACTTACTCTTTAACATTTTATTATCTACTAACTTATTTATTTTTTCTACTCAGTGTCATACAGTTTGGGTGTAGGCTTTAGGAAAGTGCAACACATACAGGCAGGGCTGTAACCCTGTGGTTCCTAAACTGGGATCCAGGAACCCTCTGAGTTGCTTGAGGAGATGCCAGTGTGCTCCCCCCACCATATAAAGAATAGTCTAGACTACAATATAGCTGCCCCAGACATATAAAGCCTATAGGAATTAGTATTACCGTCATAGGTTTCACTCTTGCCACTATTATCTGTGCATGCACAGTGTCAGCAGTTAAACATCCATCCATTTTCTAAACCTTTTATCCTGTTCAAGGTCAGGTCGTATCCCGGCACACACTGGGCAATACTATATAAATAAAAGTATGACCTCATACTTTAGGTAAAAGAGAGTTTTAGCTCATATATTTTAGGCATTCTTCCTCTCTCTTCCTGAAGCAAATCAACACACATAAGACCTCATCTCCTCTCATCATTGTGATTTGTGCAGTTCAAAGTTTTGTGGTGTCTAGCCCGAACTGAGATGCCCTCAAGTCCTCTGAGCTCTCGTGCAAAACTGCACAGACCAAGTGGAACATACACACGGAACTCACAGACATATGTTTGCTCTTATACAGTCTAAAAACCTTCCCAATAACATATGGAAACCATAGTGGTTTCCATACTGGTGTCAGCAAGGATATGGCTTAGCCAGCGTGATTTCAAATGTTGCTGTTACCCACTGTGCGAGGAAGACCTACTTTGTGTGTTAACTATGATTTTGATTAACCTACTTCGGTGATATTTACAGTTTACAACATTCACCTACATATCTGTTTTCAGTCGACCAAACGTGCACAAACAGGCATTCATGCACACATGGATGAGTCACTTACTCACCATATAAGCACCCAGGCTTGCAGACAAACACACACACGCTCGGTGTCCCCTCTCTCCAACCCCTCAGCCTGATCTTCTGATCCTCTGATTTGATGTTATGTATGGGCATGCTGAATCCTGCCCCATTTTTATCTGCATTAGCACAACCCCTGAGGACACAAGTTCAGACGTTAGCAGTAAAACCGTATACATTAGTGTACATGTGAATTTCGCAAGGTAGAACTTATAAAAGTATGTTCCCTGCTTTGAAGTCACGTATGAAAGAAACAGGAGAGCTTAAGTGACTGCAGTTGAGTTTATATACAGTTTGGGTCACGCACTGACCCAACCAAAGCAGCTTCTGTGTCTGAATGTGTGTATTTTGAAGTGGTCTGGCTGTATATATAAGCAGTGCCATGTGTGTGGGTTTTAATTTACAGACTTGACTTTGTGAGGGATCATGCATAGGCGACCTTCCTCTCTCTGCGTGTGTTCGTATGTGTGTCTGTGTGCGTATATAAGTACACATGTGCCACAGAAACTATTAAGCCACAGTTCACCCCAGCTTGACCGGAGTTAAAGTTTGCACCTGGTCCTCTAGTCATAAAACGGTAGTTAGTAGTGAAATTGCTTTTAAATGAGCTTCCGAACGACCAAGGCTGTAACATGAAACAATGACACATCTCTATAGCAACTCTGCTGCTATTTTCAAAGGTATCTGTTTGGTTGTCTGCCAGCTTATCTGTGCCTTCGTCACGATGTCCCCGATGACAGGACGGCGGCAAAATCTGTCTGTGTGCAGGAGGCTGAATCAAAACTCAGCTCAGCGACGAAAGTTCGCCGAAAATCTGTATGTTTAGTCCTCCCTCCTTTAATCTGATGTCCCACCTCTCTCTCTTATCTAAACACTCAAGAATTTGGAAAACACGGTTTCGTTTGTGACTTCGGAGAGAGAGAAATCTATAGCATCATACTGAAGTTCAAAAGTAGATGCTATCCTCATAGACCACATATGGTTTATTTTTCTGAGATATTCACAAACTCTTTTGGGTCTTAAACCAAAAATATTTTTTGGGTCATAAGCTGGTTTCTGCCAACGTGGGCTGCATGCATCAACGTAATAGAAGACAAAACTGTTGGACTCATTTGTCTCACATTCTCAGACTCTCTTCCTGTGGTTTGTGGTGTTTGTTGTTCCCCTCTTTCACCTTGCCTCCTTCCTTTAAGTGTGGCTATAGTGTCTTTGGGTGAAGTACCAGTTCATCGTAACCTTCATCTGAAATAGCAGGGTGAGTCACTTGGGTGGTCAGGAGAGGCGGACTCACATGGCGAGATGATTTTCCACAAGTCATTCCAGGTTGCTGACTAGTCACGATTAGTAAGTGATATGTAAGCTAGGGCCCTTTCAAAAAGTTGGGCAGTCTGCATGTTTGTTCTGCCTTTTCACCTAGGCGCTGTTTAGTTGTCAGCGTGCTGATGCATTTTGCACTCTTTGTACATGATTTTTCTGAATGCATTGTGATTTTCTGTGTGCGTGTGTGAGCCTGGGATGCCTAGAAACCTGTATAAGCAGCAAAAACTCTGTATTGCTTGCGTTTATTTAACTTCTTCAGAACACATTAGGATTAACTGCAGTCAAGCTAAAAACAAAGCTGTTCCTCCAAGCTGACATTTTGGAGATACGAGGTTTTCACCTGGTAGCAACAGTCACCATGGCACCACCAGTATCACTAACTGTTATCATAATCATGGTGACCAGCAGTGGCCGAGTCCTGAATGTCTTGGCAGCGACTCACATCCACCTGACGTCCTCTCTCTCTCTCAGCTGTGTGTGTTTCTCTTGCTTCCTCTCTCCATCTGGTTATACTCTCATCTCACATGGAGTGTGAAGGGAGAAGGGGAGCTGGGGTGATTAGACAGACTGCTACTCCTGTGTCAGGTGTCACCAAATGCATGTTT
Source organism: Maccullochella peelii (assembly GCA_002120245.1). Classification (NCBI taxonomy): domain Eukaryota; kingdom Metazoa; phylum Chordata; class Actinopteri; order Centrarchiformes; family Percichthyidae; genus Maccullochella; species Maccullochella peelii. Next base: position 26,152 of record LKNJ01002724.1, on the reverse strand, counting down.
TCTGGTTTATGTACACACTTCTGCAGCCTGTGTGTGTGTGTGCACCATGTTTACTTTTAACATCCCTGCCATGTTCAAATAAGCCCACAGGAATCAGGAACACAGCCTCAGACATTTGTGTTAGTCGTGTATGTGTTTGGATGTGTGTATCTCTGTGTGTGTGCAGTGGGGTAAGGTGGAAAGTAGGGTTGAAAGGCTCACTTCCTCAGTTACTGGCTTTCACTATCTTTGTCATTTTCTAATAATAACTTCACCTCAAGATTCAAGATTGTTTACAGCAAAGTTTAACACACCGACGACTGAATCAAAAGTGTATCTTATGCTAAACAATCCAATTTTCTACTTTCATTTAAATTAGTTTATGAATCAAGTGCCTGCTAACAAAATATATGCATGCATAGGCAGCGAGGTGTCATGTTTTGTGACTCAGAATAATATGATTTGTGATTTGCCTGCAATGTCTGAGTGTTCGACCGGGTATGCATATTTCACATAGATCCTTTTGTGTGTGTGTGCGCCAACTTGCTGTTGCTGTCTGTTACCTTGCAGCCTCTTCTGGCTCCTATTTATAACCCTGAGTAAACAAAATGGATACACAGGAGAAGCACTTGGGACAGGTCCTTTTTTTTTTTAAAGATAGTGCTCGCCCGCTGTTAGGGCGTTGGGAATAGTCTCCGCACAGACTCAACGTGATGTGGTGGCGCATGGGCTTTGACTGTGGCCTGCCCAGCAGAATAATTTCATTCAGAGAAGGAAACTGTCACTGCGGCTGAATAAATATATCCATTCTGTGTCTGTCTACAGACACAAGCTCTCAGTAGCCTGGTTTCCACTGCCCAGTGTAACAGAGCTAACTAGAGCTTAAGGTACCTACTCATTATTTACCGTATATCAGTCAATTTTCCAGCGTCTGTGGTCTGTTGGCACACACTCGCCATTAGGAATGATTTGTCAGCTGGGCTACATGTTCAGTACAACAAATAAGCTTTTGATCTTGATTATTAGCATTTTGAGTGGAGTTATAGTTGGCATAAATGTCGCTTCTCCCTGCGGTGGAAGAGAAGTAATTGTTTTTGTGTGGGAGAATTGCCATGCAGCATTGAGTGGGTTGTGTTTAGAAGTTGACTTGTGGTTTTATTTTCCTGCTTTCCCCTCATAAAGCACATGATCATGAGAAGTCCTTAAAGCTCAGTAGAGGGATTGCAGTTAAAGCAACACTGAGTTTGTGATTTTCTTTTAAAGCTCTACTCGTTAGGAAAGTAAAAGTAAAGAAAATATATTGTCTTCTGTGATGACAGTATATCAGTCACCAAAACACTATATGAATTTCCTATGAAACTAATTCATAATGTCATAAAACATATTATTTTTCACATGAAGAATGTAGTCAAATATAGCCCATTCCTTCCACATATGATCCTATTGTTACAACCCTTTATTCAGAGCACCTTCCACTAAAAGGCCAAGTTGTCTCTCTGTGTTTCTCACTTGCAGACCAAGCTTCCTGTACTGTTGCTGGGCCATTCATCAGACCTGAGACCAGGGGAGTTTGTGGTCGCTATCGGCAGCCCGTTTTCCCTCCAGAATACAGTCACTACAGGAATCGTCAGCACCACTCAGCGGGGGGGCAGAGAGCTGGGCCTTCGCAACTCCGACATGGACTACATTCAGACTGATGCCATCATCAATGTAAGCGAATAAGGATGCATGATAATTGTGCATACACTTTGTTTTTCTCACAAACATAAAAGTAATGTATGTATCTTTTGGGCTCACAGTACGGCAACTCAGGAGGGCCTCTGGTAAATCTGGTAAGCCGTTTTTTTATTTTGGTGGCAGGCAGAACCTATTTTTACATTCCCATGACATGTCAAAATCCATAATAATTTACAGTTGTTTGTTATCAGACACTAAGTTGAGGTTTGCTGTTTAAGGATGGCGAGGTGATTGGGATCAACACGTTGAAAGTGACGGCTGGCATCTCCTTTGCCATACCCTCAGACAAAATTCGACAGTTCCTAGCGGAGTCCTACGACAGGCAGTCCAGAGGTATGAGCTCTCACTGACACAAGCTCTTTTCATTTTATTGCTTCTATTCAATCACCAAGACAAACTGTAGGAGGCAACTGCAAGAGTTAGACCAAGATCCCATGTGCACATACAGTAAAGGAGCATATAATTCAGCCCACCACTTCTGTGGTTGTTATTTCTCATCTCTGTGTGCTCTCTTGAGATATATTGACTACATTTCTAGCTTTATGAATCCATACCCAGCATTACCCAACAGTGCAAATAAACTACAAAGAAGAAAATGCCAGTATATGTCAGGTTGTTCTTTATTTTACTGCTTTCCACCCTTTACCTCACATAGTGTTTTGGAAGAGCACACACATGTATTTTATATGTGACTGCCAACATGGCTTCTCGATTTGATTTGTCTATATGACGAAATAACTAAAAAACAAGACTCCCAAAAGACAATCTGTGATCCACTGTCTGATCTAAAGTAATATTTCTATCACGTACAGAAAGAAAAATACCCTTGAGGATTTTTATTTTTTGGAGGTCAAAAAACACCCTCATAAAACTATGAACCCAGACTGCTGCTGGCGAGAGGATGAATGATTGTATTTGTACTGTGTTGTTGTCCATCTCTAGGGAGAGCAGCTGCCAAGAAAAAGTATATTGGTGTGAGGATGATGACTCTCACTCCGGCGTAAGTTGCACACTTTTATGCAGTGAAATAGCACGTATTAAATCATTATGCTTAGACAAAAGGAAATTGCAGCATTTACAGAAATATTTCTTGCTTTGTGCTAGATAAAAATGGGGATTGATTACTAAATTCTCTGTGTCCCTTTCTACCTCTAGGCTGGCCAAAGAGCTGAAGACTCGACACCATGACTTCCCTGACATCACCTCTGGAGCTTACGTTATGGAGGTCATTGCAAAGACACCAGCAGCAACGTAAGGAGTTCAGTCCAGACGAATTTGGTTGTAATGTCATGGTTTTCAGTGAAGTGCAAATGCAAATGTCTCTGATTCAATCTCAGCTATGGGATATTGTCTTTCGCACTTTCTGCTACACACGTGCCCTTAATTCACGCAAGACTCTCATCACTCTCCACGCAGCTCCTGCTCCCCTTTCGCAATGCAAATAAACGGTATATTTCATTTCCTTCCTTTATTTTATTTCACTCCTCTAACAGTCAAGCGTATACAGAGACACACACTCAAACACACAGAAAGCCGCCTACACAGCTGTCTCAGTAGAACGTAAATTCATTGCTCACTCCAGCATGCCTGGAGTGCCTGGCCCTCTAAAATATCCCCCTCCTCCCACAATCGCAGCCCACTCCAATCAGCCACCACCACAACTCCAGCAGAGTGCGGCTTGCGAGACGCTGAGGTCAGCTATTTCCTTCAAACCTCATGCGGAGAGGTTACTAGCTGCACTGTGGTTTTCCTGCGCCTGCTCACCCAGCCCACTCCAGAGTGGTGTCCCCTACAAGGCTCTCTCAGAATTTACTCATTGCTTAAATCCCCCTGCTTTTTGCATAATTACATTTCTGCGGTTGGATGTTATTTTCTAGGCTGCACTTTCATGCTTTTGATCTCACTCTGTTTTGTGTTGGTTTATGGTCTTTGGAAATCTTGACCCTGCTGTAGAGAACCTTGCTCTGTTGGAGGTGTAATGAGGGGAATACTGAGCTGTAGTTGTGTTTAATGGATGCTGTTGCAAGTGAAGGTGTGGCGGTCTGTGTTTACATGTGGCGGTGATTAAGCAGCTGTGTCTTTTGATATCACTGCTGGTTACTGCTTTAGTCTGTGTGTGATTTCAAGGTTTACTAGTTTGTTTGACTTTTTTCATGATGGGTGTACGCTTGGCCAACAAGTTTTTATTTGCTTTGCGCTCTAACGTCGATGTGCTATCATTCCACCATGATCGTTCAGTTCTTACAACAGATGTTACATTGATTCAGATTTTGCTCACGGGCCTGTAAAACAAACCTGACCAAAGTACAAGTTAGATATGTTTGTATGATACACTAGAAACACATGAGGACACCTTGATTTTAACTTGTTTTATTGTGTGAGTGATAGTGTGAGGCCATTAAATTAACCTGCTGTTTTAATTCTATCTACTAAAATCTAAAGATGAAATTAAAGCAGCACATTATTTATTATATAACAATTCCCCTGTTGGAGGCACTCAGCTGCAAGCCCATTGGTTCCTACTGAAGATGTAAATTTTTATAAACAGGTCATATACTTTTTTTTTCCTTTCACCCTCATCACTGGCACAGTGTTGCCTTCCAGTCCCGTACACCTCCATAGTGGCTAAAACTGTGCCAGAATATCATATCACTCTACTAAGATAATCAGGCCCAGAAAACAAAACTTTTTGCTGTTATCCACACAACATGTACTTGCCATTTATGAAGCCCTCGATTACTCATCTCTTCTTCTTCTCTCCGCCAGTGGTGGACTCAAAGAGCACGACGTCATCATCTCGATCAACGGCCAGAGGATCTCATCAGCAGCTGATGTCAGTGCCGCCATCAAGAGGGATGACACCTTGAGAGTAGTTGTGCGCCGTGGAAATGAGGACGCTATCCTCACGGTGGTTCCCATGGAGATCGACCCTTGACCCTCCACAAATCACACCACAGGAGCTGGAGCTAGGTTTTACTTATCACCAGTGGACCTTTATATTGAAGGGGGGCTTCTACGGACACACCCTCTCCCTGTGGCCAAAGGCCAGTGGCGCCACACATCCAGGAAAAATTCTGGCTTTGCCTTGAAAGGAACAACTGTACAGATGCTCTAAAAGCAGTGCTGTACTTTGTTTTCCATGTGTGTTTTCACTTTTAGTCTTTAATGCTTTGATCACACTACTGTTTGGTCACAAACTTAAGAAGTTGGTTATTGGTGTATTGTTTTATCTGCTTTCTCTTGTTTTGTGTCTTTTTTAATATGGACTTCTGCTCAGTCAGGTCTTCCACTGCAATTTTAAGCAATTTAGAGGCTCACTGGGCAAATCTGATTTGTATAATTGTTGTTTTCTAAACTCCTTTTTTTAAAGTACTGTAGAATGTTTTTGTTGATTATGTGATGTATACTGAGAAAATAAAGCATTTGCCCTTTTTTGTTTTGACACTCACCGTGCTGGCTTTCTCATTTTCTTTCAATCTCTCTTTCACTCAGTCTAACACACACACATAAACAGACACACACATTTTGACATAGACTGACATTACAATATTTTCTTTGTGTGTGTGCAGGGTTTGCATAACCATTGCTCGAGCACACGCGCTCACACAAAGGGGACATAAAACCAATCGGGATCTGGTTTAAATTTGATTTTATTGCCTTCATATGGGCTTGATAGTGGTCTGGTGTGATTTTTGGGCCAGGGGCTCTGCAGGCTGACCTCGGAGACAGGAGTGCAAGCCAACCAGAGATCCGACCCACGATGCAGTGGCCACATATGTTGGGCTCGCATGAATACACTTTATGTTTTGGTAGAGATGTTTTTGTTTACCACATCAATTTTGGTTGAAGATGTTGATGTAGACCTCATGAGAACTACAGAAACCACCAAACACTACAAAGAGCATCAACATTTACAAGAAGGTCTCTGACCAAAGACTCACTAAATGTGAAATCTCTTTGTAATAGAAAAACTGTGCAGAAGCTGTAGCTTTTATTTATTGTAACCCACCAGCTTTACACCTATGTTTAAAAGACAGAGAAACATATTTTGTCATTCAGTGGTGTGGCTACCCAGTTTTTACATTTGATTTTCAGACCATGCTTCTAATAACCAGTGGATGTTTATCCTTCACACCCTTTTTTTCCATTTCCATACACCACATGGAAGCTATATTACAGTAAAATGCTTCCCCATGATGTTAAGCAGTCCACAGGCATGTATCATAACCACACATAATTTTACTGGACATTAACAAATATTTTGACTCGTTTCAGTCATAAATATTAGCACATATTGGGTACCCAACTGATAGACGTATACATTTGCGGTCAAAGGCCAAAGGTGCAATTTTGAAAAAGACAAAAAAAAAAAAGCACTGACACAGAAGCGTGACATCAAGTGTTGCTGCCATCTCATGGTTCTGTGTCAGTGTTGCAGTCTCTCATCTTAATTTATCCATCTGACTGTGTTAAATATTTCAGGCAGATGTTAGATACAAAGTTGAAATTCTGTGTTTTTATTTAACTTGGCAATGGCACCGATTCCTGACTCATTTATTCCAAGACTGCAAAACATTCAGAGAGATTACAGTATACGTACCATTGGACTCAGCGGTGAAGTTTGCCTGTTAATGAAGTAATAACTGCCAGACTGCCAAGACCTGAGCTCAAACCCATCAGTCATCCAGGGCATGGCCGTATTACCTCACCACCTCTGAGCCTTGATGTGGAATGACAGTCTCTCTGTCAGTCCAAATACATACAGATGCCAGAAATCTGTATGTTTAACACTGACTTAATATGCTGTGTGTTTTTCATACTAGTTCCTTTGTCCAAATGTTGCATAATGATGATAGAAACCGAGTGACTTAGAAAACCTTTGGTTATTAATTGTGATCCAAGGCAGGACTTTCGTCATCTGAAAAACTAAGAAATATGTTCATGGATTTGCCACTTCGTATCCCTGTTTCTGAACAAAGACCAGCCCATTTCCACAAAGGTAAGCCCATGCCCCATGTTTATAAGGACTTAAATGCTTTGAAGGAGATTTTGTGATGTCTGTCTAGGCTGAGTTATAATCGTTGCAGTGTTGATACAGTTGGGACCACTTTGCCTGGCAGACAGAGGCTGTTTATAACGCACTATCCATTCATTTGACACCATCTGCGCCCCAGACCAGCGCCAGTGTTGGTAATATATATGCTTTCTGTTTCCAGCATGCTGCAGGTGTTTGAACATTCAGTCCAATAAGCACACAACAATCATACTTGGCTGTATAGAATTACATTTCCAGCAGTGCAATTGTTTTTCATGTTCCAATGTGTCTTTGATAGGGCAATCAAGTTATTAATACTGTGGAAAACAGAACCCCTTAATGATATGACTAAAGTGGCTTGAGCATGAAATTGCTTCAGTAACTTGATAGTAAAACAAGATTTTATTTTTCCCTTTGGTGAACCTATTCAACCCCTAAATACTGCTCGTGCACCTTAGGGGTTTAAAGGTTTGGTTCACACAACCAACAAAAATACAACAAACATATTTTCTCACTTATGTCTAGCAGTGGTGACATGGTGGCATGATGCTTAGCACTGCTGCCTCACAGCAAGAAGGTTGTGGTTTTGATTTCCACGTGGGACTGTTAGATCTTGGGGGTTTGTTCTCATGCTCAGGTGGGCTATCTCCCAGGCCTTTCTGTGTGGAATTTGCATGTTCTCCCTGTGTTCACATGTTTTTCCTCTGGGAAAACAAAAACATGCAACAGATGCTCCCCTTCTTCTAAGGTATATGTAGCCTAGCCATGCTGAAAAAAATGCCTTGGTTTTCATTGGAACTACTTCTTGCTGAACAGAAAACATGTTTTGTAATTTGAGTGAACCAACCCTTTAAACACTGAATAAATGTTAAGAAATACTACTAATCCACCTATATTTTTTTAACTTTAATGTTAAAGTTACCTAAACACAAGAAATACTATTTCTAATACTACTACTAGACGACACCATCAGTAACGTTTCTTTTTGGCATGTCTTCAAGTTTAAATCAACTAATGTGGTCCACCTTCTTCTTTTCCTTCTTCTTCTTCTTCAGGTTTTATGGCGGTTGGCAAAAAACATTATGGTGCATTACCGCCACCAACTGGTATGGAGTGTGGATCCTGATCTGACTATACACTCAACTATGAAAATGATATTCTCTCTATTAAGTTTGTTCTCCTAAGATATTGAAAGAAAAATAGATCACTTTTCCCTAAAGTTTCTTTGTAAAATATCCCGTAAATCAAATTTTAACTTTATTTCTTTAAGGATCAGTATCAGTTCCCTTCTCTCATCCGCATATTTTGGAATCATAACGTGTTCTACGGTTTCTTGTTGCTCACAAAAGACACACGTTATTATGTTTTCCTATGTTAAATAATGTTTAACCCTGTGTGACCAAAACGTCGCCTGGATATTATCTCTTCTCTCCGGGTTCTTCCTGTGTTTCTCATCATGCCTACTTTCCTTTGAATTCTGTATAACCACCGTCCTGCTCTCTCTTCCTCCCACTTCTTTTGTCACCTTTCTTTCAACTTTTCAATTGTTGTCTTCATTTCCGTTTTCCTAAAGGGCACTGTGATGTCCATGTGATTAGTTTGTGTGGCTTCTTTTGTATACTGATCAGCTGTTTCATTTCCTTTGATTCCTATATGCGCTGGTATCCATAGAAATGCCATACTAGTCCCATAAATCCCATCATTTGAATTCTATGTAGTGTTTGCTGTATCTCTATTAAGACATCCGGTCTGCTGTCTGAATGGCTGTGCGTCAAACTGGTTAATGACGAGCTGGAATCTGAGCATATTGCTGCTCTCAAAGGTAATGTGGTCCTCCAGCGTCCCCTAACGTTTATTATGGTTTCATTTTGAACCAATCAGAGTCACGTTTGCTGACATAGTCTTAAAGCACAGGAAACTCTCCCTGCCGATGATTGGTCATTTCCCTTCTTGCAGCTCACTACATGGGGGTCCTGCCAGGGAACGAGGAGGGAGGGGATATTTTAATGGCCGCCAGTAGCAGTACAGAATGTAAAAAGTCCGGATTATCCTCTATATTTAGACTATAGTAGCCACGGGTGCGTTTTGGCCGCTTTTTTTGGTAACGAGCATTTGTCTGGGGACATATTCAGGTTGGAGATGTGTTTCTAGTGTTGTTTCTACTGCGCTGAACAGACTTTACCCGCTTGATTTGTGCGCGAGTGGGAGATCAGGCCTAGCCGGCTGGCTAAAAAACAAGCGGACATTTAGCTAGTCACAGGAGTTGAAAGGTAACAGTGTGTGCTGCTATTCTTTTGTACTCACGACGATTTTTAAACCTTGATATCTGTATTCAAATGTATATGTTAAATGACTTAATATTATATTAAAACACAAAATTCCCCACATTTTGATCCCGTTAGGTGTGAAATGTAAACAGGGGACTAACGTTAGCATAGTTTAGCAGTGTTGAAGCTAACGGCTAATGGCTAACTTTATAGTAACTTTGCAAGCAGGAGCAGGCCTAGCTAGGGTTAACAGACGTATGTAAGTTAACTGTTCTGTCAGTGTGACGTTAGGTAATGTAGTTAAGTGAATTTTTTTACTAAAGTTAAACCAAATCGCTCTAGTTTCCTATTGTATTGCTCATATACGACCGATAATGTTATTTGAATGCTTTGCTGCTTGAGCTAGCGAGCTAGCCATGCTAACTTGGTGTGATAGCAGCCAATAGTTGACACATGACTTATGAGCTGATGAGCATTTAATTAATCCAACCTTGCCAGTGTGCTTGTTGAAGATCACAGGTCATCTCTTTTGCTTGTTCTAAATACTGCGTCACGAGCGTTATATTTAACGTTACCCATCAGACACACACATTAGTTGAGCCGTGCGTTGCCAGACGTTTGTACAATTTACTTGACGCTTGAGTGGTATGTTGAATGTTCTCTGCCTCTATTCACAGGGAATATGTAACATAAAGCAACCGACATGACATCCAGATTCGGTAAAACGTACAACCGCAAGGGAGGGGAGGCAAATTCTAAATTTGAAGAGGTCTTCTCCAATAAAAAGCCCACACTGACCACCAAATGGGGGGAGACCACCTACAAGGCTCAGCTGGGGGCCAAAAGGCCCCTGTTAAAACCTGAAGATTCCGAGCTTCCCAAGAGGCCCAGGCTTGAGGACAGCGACAGTGAAGAAGACCCATTTGGGTTTGACAGTGATGATGACTCCAAGACTGTAACCTCTCACAGCGTGTCCCAATCAAAAGTCAATGAAGGGGACGTGACAAAGACGGCTGCAGTGCAGGGCAGTGGGACAGCCACTTTTGTGACTTCTGCACAGGGCTCTGCACGCTCAACAACTAAGTTCACAAGTAAGTAATCAATACATAAACCTGACTAATATATCTATGCCTTTAAGTATGCCCCCCTCATCTTATGTCACTGCAGTTCATTTACTATCTGTAGCCTACCTGTAATTTCATTATTTATCTCTGTTTATTTAATTGATGGTGTCTGCTAGCCATTTTGTCGCAATGTCAGCTGTTTTATGTGACCATCTGTAATTTTCTTCTAGGCAAGCAAACTTCTGAAGTGAATGTTGTTAAAAATAACCAGCCCTGGTACAAAAGTACATCAGATAGCAACCAAAAACCCGCATGCACCGCCTCTTTGCCGAACACAGTCCCCTGTGATGATCAGAACATCTCAGCGCCCCAGAGGCCCATCTCCTCCTCTCCTAATATAGAGACCTCCCTTAAACTGTCCACTAATGCACCAGGTGGTAGCAGAGACTTCCAGACCTCTTCCTCTTATGATGGACTGCCATCAGAAGAGATGAAAAGTGATGAGCTGGAGCCTCCCACAGAGCCTCCACCAGCTCCAGTGGACAACATTCCCCCTTCCCCATTTACCCTAAGGGCCTCAAACTGCAAGAAATACCAGCGGCCCAACAGGCCTGACAAAACGTCTTCTGAACCTGCTGAAAACAACAGCAACAAGCCCGCTGAAACAGCGACTGCCCAAGATAAACCCAACAGTGTCCTTTCGGCTAGTGCAAGTAGTACTACTGCCAAAGCTAAAACAGCAGCCAAGCCCGCAGGCAGGGGCGGTGGGAGGGTACGGGACTACACGGTTTTGCACCCTTCGTGTCTGTCAGTGTGCAACGTCACCATCCAGGACTCAATAGAGCGGAGCATTGATGAACTGGTCACCCCAGCTGCCCCTGCTGACCTTGGAGAAGCAGGCCAGATGAAGAAGAAATCAGATGCTCCTCCACCCAAACCTACCAGGTAAGTCTTTTCTAGTTCTGTGTGCCTTAACAGCCTGCGCTGTGGACATTATTAAAAAGTTGTCTTCAAAATCCTTTTATCAAAGATGGTAGTCACCACCTTTCTTAATTTTATGGATGTGTGATATGGGCAAATATATATTATACCAACATTTTCTTACAGTTTCAGTTTATTCTTAAAGCCGCAGCACCTGATTTGGTCTGAATGCAGCCAAAGTCAAACAAAAATGTAGTCCATTATTGGATCATGTTTTAGTGGTTTCTAAACGGTAACATTGTGTTGTCTTCTCTGTTAACAGACTTTGAAGAAGTTTTCGGGTCATGGAGTTGTACAAAAGTTTAGACGCCTACTTTTAAATCCTATTTTCTTTATTTTGGCTTCAATGGGGGCTTTTTGTTTTGCTTGTCCTGCTCCAGTTTTCTTCTCTTTCCCGCAGTCTCAGTAAAAAACAGCACAAACAAACAAAAAATAACAATCTTCTCACTGTATCTTCACAGGTTCAGACCCACCCAGACAAAGGCCAAGAAGACCAAGACTGAGACCAAGCTAGAGTTTTTCGGCTTTGAGGACAAAGAGGACCTAGGGGGCGAGGAGGGTTCAGAAGGGGGCATGGCAGGCAAGAGTAGCTACAAGATCAAATACTTTGGCTTCGACGACCTGAGCGAGAGCGACAGCGATGATGAAAGCTCTCAGGCTAAAGAGAAGAAGGCCAAGAAGGCGGCCGCAGCCTTAGCTGCTCTGAGCTCCAGTGTGGACAGCCCTCACACCAGTGACTCTCAGGACAGCCAGGCCAGCAGCAATACAGGTGAGCTGATCCTTAACATATAGAGACATGGTCATCTAATTACTCTTAATTAACGTTTCCAGAGTTCATCTCTGTGCAGTTTTGGTGATGTGGTGATCATGATTTGTATCCTAAGTTTACTCCAAATGGTTAATTATTTTTATAAGATTTTATTTACATTTCTCAGTGAGTACAGTCTACATCACATACACTTACCATATCAACAAAACAAAAAAACACAATCCTAACGACAAAGCAAAACACAACCTACAACAACACACATTTACCCCCACATATAAAACAAACAAGCTCAACCTCAATTTCTTCATATCTGATCAACTTAAATGAAATACGTGAAATATAAATAAACATACGTCATATGTAACTTGTCAAATACAGTACATCTCTATCAAGTACACCCATCTTTTATCCTTCACCACTTGAAACTTCAACAATACGATCAGGGCCTTTAGGTTCTGACCACTTTATTATCATATCCCTGGTGTCATTGTTGTCCACATATCTTACATGCTCATACAAAGAACCAAAAAAAGTTTAAAGTCCATGTTTTTATGTACTCGCTTCTCCCCATATGATTTCAAATTGAGTTAATTTGTTCTTTCCGATGGTTTTTGTGTTTTCCATTTTCAAATAATAAAACATTTCCTTTTTCCAGTGTAGTTATGTAGGAGTGTATGTGGATTTCCAGTGTTTTATTAAGTAATGAATTTACCCCAGAAGCTTCTAAAACATGCACTTTTTTTCAAAACTTGGAAGAGGTTGGATTACTGAATAATAATGACTGAATAAAAGCTAAACCATTTCAGTCCAGTCCAATTGCATATTGATGCTCGTTTCTCGCCATCAACAATCTGTTTTCTCCAATAGATGCCTTTGACTTCTCCGATGACTCCAGTCCTGGCGGCCCTGAGGGGCAGAAAGGACGCTCAGGAAAGCCAAGTGACAAATCCAAGGACATCGGTAGTGGACTCAAAAAGATCTTCAGTGGACCCAAAAAGGTATATGAACATGCTAGAAATTGTCTTTGTGTTTCTCTGCCTGCTTTCATTCAAAAGTAAGTTTGAATCTGCCTTCATGGCCTTTCCTCCTGACCAGGGTTGATCTCGGGTCCGACACTTCTTGACTTTGAACAGGCATGTCTTTTAATGGTATTGATGTTTAAATGACATTTACATAACAGAGTACCCAGCTTGTCTAAAAATAGACCGAGATAATGGGAGCGGGGAGAGGATCAGAGAAAAAATTGAGCAAGGGTGCGTGAAAGAAGCTAAACTGAAACCTACATTTATTAGTTTGTCGTTTTTATACAATGTGATTCAGCAGTAATGTGTGCTAGATACAGGTGCAGACTTGAGGCTCTGTATGGTGGTGCCCATAGATGAACTTGTGACAGCATTCTCATATGAATGGGTTAAATGTTTACTAGCATGCACCCTACATGGTCTTCCAGTATGAAGGGGGTTTGAATATTCCCTATTGGCCAGGCTCATATTTATCTGAATAACTCCACTTTGATTTGTGGTATTTTGTGTAATGCCCCACATTTTCTCTGCTTATCTAGATCATGTTTTGCAGTGGCTTTGGGTTATTTGTGGTCTGTCTTCCTAATTCTGTGTGTTTACTGTTTCTACATCATCGACAAAGCTCTGTATATTGTCTTTGCAATATATAATTGAGTCGCACAATGTGTCATTTTTCAGGAAATGTTTTGTGCTGCTTGGGGACTATTGTGCTCTGCACTGAGGCTGCTGTTGTCTCAGTCTATCACCATGATTGCAGTATGCAATATTTATGCTTTCAGTTGTGCTAATTCACAACAATAATTTTAATAAGCTTTGGGCTACAATGGGTTTTAGAGATTAACATGGAAGTGTTTCTATGTAGTCTTTGTTCATGCAGGGGGTGGCAATGCTTTTGGTGATTTGGGTGTCTGAAGATTTTTGCAGTCAGTAAACTAATGAATCTACAACACTAATGTCACATTATGCTATGTCTCTGTTTAGCTAACTAACCAATTCTTAAATTCTTACTGGGTTCCAGTCCCCTGCTAAAGCTGTGTATAACGCTCGCCACTGGAACCAACCTGAGCCTGAAGAGATCCCTGTGCCTCCGCTTTCTCGATCCCAAACTGCTCCGGTAAGATACCCCTCTCTTAGTGGTCACTGGTATTGTGTTTGGCTTTATTGTGTTTTTTTGGCACAATAAAAGCAGAAATTACCAACTGTCAGTGTGTGGAAAAAGGTGAATTTGTGATGTTTAAACTAAAGTTCTCATTTGAAATGTGTGCACAAAGTAGGCAAACAATATTACAGGGTGTTATGTAAAGTAGATGCTAATAACTAGTACCATTTGTTTACAGAATTCTCCATTCCCTGCTGTCCTCAGTCCGGATATTGTTTATTGGTCTCAACAGTTTTGTTTAATTGCTCTAATTAGTCTTGTTCTGTTCACATGGAGTTGTTTTCCCAGGCAAGTGAACCTGGGTTTACTCGTATATTCTGTGTTGAATTCCCCCCATGGAAATATCACAAACTAATCAGTCTGTCAACTGGGATTTAAAAGTTTTTAACTTTGTACTACCTCATCTGACTTCTGTTAACAACACTTATTAAAGACTTGTGTGCTTAACAGACTATTCAGCTGTGGTAAATCTTGCGGACATGTCATTAAACAGATTTTGTTATTTTGGTATGAGCCCCATTTCTCCGCCACTTTCCTTCCTCAGGCCATTTTATCGAGCAGCAGCAAGGACAGCAACTCCCATAAAGATGACGGCTTGTTCAAAGCCCCTCCACCTCCGCCCAAAGTCATTAAGTCAGAGACCATCCCTACGCGACTTAACCAAGATATTGTCACGGCGCTCAAATGCAGGAAGGAGCACAAGGAGGTGAGTCTGGAGCACACTGAGATGTTTTTAGACATATGCTGAGGAACGGGGGGGGGAGGCGCTCTCTTTTGCTGCTAAATGCTTATTTGTGTTCAGTTTTGCTACATTTGTTTGCATGCTGCTACGAGTTAATCTGTCTTTCATACCCAGCCAAGCTGCTTTAACCCATTTGATGCAGGTTATACAGTAAAGGGATAGCATTCATTTGATGCATGTCAAGCTCACTGTTGTTTATTTGAACCCCAGCATGGGTTGGAGGCAGAAATGAGGACTGTTTCTGTTAATTTAAACACCCCTGCAGCTTGTGTCATTTACAGATGGGCCTTCTGGCCCCAGATCAGCCTGTTAGCCACAGATCCCCTGAGGTAAAATGGCTTCAGCTAAGCTGTCACTACACAGTAGTGTTATCTGAAACCCAGGTCCTCCCTCCTGTGTCATGCTGAGTGCACACACAGCATGACTGTTGATACTGGTAAACAACATACAGAGTCAACTGCTGATCGGGCCCTAACTCCACATGCTGAGCTTTTATAGATGAGGGGTATTATCACAGTCAGCTATTGCTGCTAATGGAACCAATAGAGAGGGATTTGACAATAAGAGCTATTCTCTCACTGTTTGTGTGAGCTGATTGTGTCTCTGGACAGATGCACTGCTTCCCAATTAGCTGTAATTGACCCCATTCCCCTTCCACCAGCTGTACACGGTGGTGCAGCATGTGAAGCACTTCAATGACGTGGTGGAGTTTGGAGAGAATCAAGAGTTCACAGATGATTTTGAGTACCTGGAGACAGGGCTGAAGAGCAGTCAGCCACTCAACACAAGATGCCTTAGGTAAGTGGAATACAACACTCAGTGCTGCCTTGTATTTGTGGCGTTCTACAGAGGAGCACTTAAATACTCTATTCTTTTAGGTTTCTTTTCTTGTGGCACGTTGATGTACTGAGTACCAAGTACCTCACTAAATTGATTGAATGGTACAAGCACCTGTCACCTAACATTTGTTCATGTCATCTAGAGTTAGCCTATTTATAAAGCAATTCGAGGAACAGCTGCTTAACTTGATCAAAGCTTTGAAATGTGTGCAACAAGCCTTAATGGCAGACTGAGTAGGGTTTGCGGTTTGTAAACGCAACATTCAAAGCCCTTACGACCCGGCTTGTAGCTTCCTCTTGGATGCTTGCCTTCGATCTGGCATCTGGTCGCTACGTTTTTATAGAGTCCCGCCCTGACCCTGTGCGCTGTTGGCTGGGGGCTACACACCCACTGCCCAAAGGTTGACGGCCAGAAACGGCCCGACCAGACAACAAAATAAGAAAATACAGGCGGAGGGCAGGGTCTCTGCACATACAGACACTGTCACACACTTCTAGTGGGTCATAAGTGATGATTAAGAGAGGGATTATTTTTGTGGGAGTCTATACATTGTTTTTTAGGAAAATCCTACTCTTTAGCCTTTTTTTTTTTTTTTTTTTTTTTTTAAATTAAATAAAACATAACGGTTACTATTTTAAAAGAACAGCAGGAGGTGGTGATACAAAGTGACTATTTAGAGAGACACAAAGAGTGCAAACAATTTAAAAAAATATATATTTTTTTTTTTTCTTCTCATGCAATATATTGACAGTGATGTTTTTGGCACTTCTGGATGTTTTTTGCCCTATAGAGACGCTATGTGTACCCATATTCTGCCTTCCTCTCTGTCCTTTTCTGTTAACGTGTCTCACTATTATTTCCACCGCCTGTTGGGGGTAATATGCCGAGATAAGTAGTTTGATAAAGCAGATAGGTATTCAGTTGTGAAAATAGAATCCACTCAGGAGAGACAACCTTGACTTCAGAAAAAGCTGCAGGGAGTCCAGCCTCCCAGATGTTTTTCAGTCTTGACACATGCAGAAAGAAGAGTAGAAATACAAAACATAAAACAGAACATGTTGCAGATGGAAATCCCAAATGGTGACACTTTTAGTGAGTGTTAAGCAAACAACTGATACATTTTTGACCCAACATTTCTGTAATGCTTATCATCTCTCCCCCTCTTTTTCTTCCTCCCTCACTGCTCCAGTATAATCAGCCTGGCCACTCGGTGTGCCATGCCCAGTTTCAGGATGCACCTGCGGGCCAGAGGGAAAGTGGCACAGGTCTTCAAAATGCTCAGTGACGCTCCACAACACTCGGTCAGTGAAACTCTTTTCTGTCTCTTGCTGTTTTAAATTTCACTTTGTCATCTCCCTCAAAAAATGTAGAAATGGTAATATGTTGGAGTGGATGGAAATGTGTTCTCATAAGGTTCAGGTCCAAAGTTTTGAGTCAGGGTGCGTTATGGGAGTTTGAACCATGAACTTCAGCTGGTGCGCTTAATAACCCAAAAGTAACAACAGTGCAGTGCTCACTCCAATAAGGGACCCCGCGGTTAGTCGAGAAAACTCATCTAATTTGACAATTACAGCTATATCAGAAAATAATCCCCAATACGTTTACATACATTTTTGTGTTTTTATGTAGTATTTTCTTTTAGTTTTACAGTAGTCATCAGTCATTGCTTTAAATATACACTTAAATGTATTGTTCACATTATATATCTTGGCCCAATATTGTTTTTATTCTGACAAGACATGCAGACCTGCATTGTTTGTCTGTACTGTCAACCTTGTTGCTAAATTGTCAGTATTTTTAGCTGACCTTAAGTAGCCAGCAATGGCAAAGTGACCTACATGCTACAGAGCAGCTTTATAGAAACTGAAATTTAATCTGAAGAGGGTGATGTTTGTTTTAATGATCAATTCTAATTGCTAATGAAGAGTGTTTAATTTCAACAAGCCTGCAGTCATTTAAAAGTCACATTTTTTAATTATTACATTCAAGTCAAGTTTCATTCATCCTTGAAGTGTGACATTTTCTCAGTGGGCTTTCTTAGTATTTCAAGTGAGAGCTTTTCCTTGGTTGTACAGACGCATACATAACTGTTTGTTACCCTCCAAGTTAAGTTTCCTAACTTAGAGAATGCTGATAGTGGAAAAGTATTCACATTTTTCACACTTCAAGCCATTGACCACCTTGTCTCACCTCCATATGCTCTGTACCACCTACACCACTTTGTAAAAGCTGGTCTCTATTGTCCTATCAGAACCTTGGTCTGTGCACGGCCGCCCTGATGTACATTCTGAGTCGGGATCGTCTTAACATGGATCTGGACAGGGCCTGCCTGGAACTTATGATCAAGCTGCTGGAGCTGGACCAGGACTACTCTGCCCACCAGGATCAGCTCACCGCAAAGGAGGTGGAAAAGGTCAAGGAGAAGATCAGGAAGCTGTGCGAGACCGTGCACAACAAGCACCTTGACTTGGAGAACATCACGGTGGGTTGTTCTTAAATAATGACAACATAACAACAAAGCTTCACCTCTGGATGAGCCTTAGTTCAAACAAGTAACTGCCGTCTCTGAGTGTTTTTTATAAATGATTCTTTCGTTAACAAGCAGAACTTCATAAATACTTAAGTAGCTTAATTGGACATGTTTTTAGTAAAAGCCTAATCAGTCAAATTGAGCACAGGATGTCAGTCTAATTTAGTTTTAATGCACCTCCCTCTCTTTTACTCTCCACTTGTTCCTGAGCTGTGTTAAACAAAAAAGCCTGTTTATGGAAGATATATTAATTGTAGATTATATTTTGGGTGTACATAATAAGTATGAAACACTCAACTTGTAATGCAGACATCCAGGGCAATATTATCAAATAATGATCAAAAATGTCCTCATTACACTCAGATTTCAGGTTTCCTGGTGGTGGTGTAGTATGTATGCAAATTTGGAAGGCTACTTGGAAGGATATTGCAGGTTGTACATGTTTTTTTTTCTGTTGTAGACGGGCCACCTTGCTATGGAGACATTGCTGTCTCTAACCTCCAAGAGAGCTGGGGATTGGTTCAAAGAAGAACTGCGGCTATTGGGAGGTTTGGACCATATTGTAGACAAAGGTAGGTGTGTGGGATGCATAGTACATTTTTACAGTTTTACATAGGTGGGCGGTTTGCAAGTCTCAGCTGTTGACTTTGATGTAGCTGTCAGGATGTGTAACAGCCACGTGCCTTGTGTTGTGTTGCCACAGTTAAAGAGTGTGTGCAGAACCTGAGCCAAGAGGATGACAAGGAAAACCTCGTAGCGTCTTTATGGGGGGCTGAGAGGTGTCTGAGAGTGCTCGAAAGTGTAAGTACTCCTCAGTCAAGTTGGGTTTTCTCTCTCACCAAAGTCATACAAGAGTGACACTCAAGAACAAGAGTAGTTCAGCACTGAGAGCTGTGAACTGGAAGGTAACTTTTATTGTTCACTGATGAAAGACTTATCAGCTTATCTCACTTCTGATCAAAAGTCTGAACCAAACATGAGTGTCTCCCCTCATTTTCTGTTTTTTGACTCCTTTTTGAGCCTTAGCGATGTACTTTTCCCTCTATTGATTGTATTTCTCTTTCATCTTCTGCCAACAGGTGACAGTCCAGAACCCAGAAAACCAGGGTTACTTGATTGCCTACAAAGACTCACAACTCATTGTCTCCTCTGCCAGGTGAGCAGCACCAGATAGAGCTTGGAGCTATTATTGACTGGACACGGACACATACTGAGGCACTGACTATTATAACATTCAGTTTGCATTTTATACTTTTTGTAACACTATTGTACTCTTCATACTAAAGAGTTTCCTCAGAGGTATTAGGGGTCTTTTACTTGCGTGTCTGTTGATGAAAACATTTTCACTTTACTCAGGCAAAGGAATACTTAGTAAAGCATAGACCTTAAACTAATAGACAATAAGATAACTAGTTCACTGATTACCAATAAAGATTTGTAAGCTGTGTTAGTGGGACTCAAATTTGGATCTGACTAAGCTTGGATGAAATATTTCTGTATTGGTGGAGACACAATAGCAGTCAGGGTTATGTCATATAAAGTTATTCCCCTGCTCCTCATCTCTGTTTATGTTCGTCTCTTCCTCCTCTCTCCTTCACACTTGTGCTTGAGTTCTTGAAAATGTCATTCACTTTGCTCTTGACTTTCTCTCATCGATATGTTTTTTTTCTTACTTTCATCAGAGCTTTGCGGTACTGTGAGGATATGATCCAGCGATATAGCAGGGCATTAAACAACAGCTCTCTGTCAGTGTCGGGTGCAGCGCTGCCCCACTGCAGCTTCAGTAACGTGGGCAAGGCGGTGGAGGACTGCATGAGGGCTGTCATAGGAGTCCTGCTCAACCTTACCCATGACAATGGTATTCTCATTTACAATTTTTATGTTTTTTGCTTTTGTTTTGCATTTGTTCTGTGTTTGTTGCTTTTATCTGGCATTTCTGGATATTAAGAGCGTGGCAATAATTCAGTATTATAGATTATTGTTTGCATTAAACATCAGTTTATTATTTTATATGGAATTGGATGCTTTTGCAGTAGTGTGATGTATAGTGTTGGAATATATTCTTATTAATGTGATCATATTGACTTCAAACATATCACTCAGGCTTAGTTAGTATGCTGATGGATTTCACCATGAAATGTAATATTCAGGTGCTTAGCAGGGAATTACGTTCACTAGTATGAACGTTAATAATGATGTTATTTCTGTCTGCAGAGTGGGGAAGCACTAAGACGGGTGAGCAGGAGCAGCTAACGGCTACTGCTCTGAATTGCGTCCTTCGAGTTCCGCGCTACATCCCCCAGGAGCAGCGCTTTGACGTGCGAGTACTGGTAAGGCACTCTACAAAAAAACAAATATATTCTACCAACAGGTGTTTGCTCTGTGTATGACTCTGCCCGTATATACGTGTGGGTCTTAATTCTATATTCTGCTCTGTATAACAGGGTCTGGGTCTACTAATTAACCTTGTGGAGTATAGCTCCAGAAACCGCCACTGTCTGGTGGACATGGAGTACAGTGTGGACGACACCTGTCTGGAAGACAGCCTGATGCAGCCTGCTGACCCAACACAATCTGACACAGCGGCAGCATCAGCACCACCAAGCACAGCTGAGACTCAGGGAGACGGGGCTGACGAGCCCGACGAGCCCAAGCCCTCCGGTGCTTTGGGTGCCCTGGTGAAGGTACCAGGACTCATTACTAAATATTTTATCTGTCATGGGGGGGGTCGTGGGTTGTGTTTATTTATTTATTTATTTTTTGTTTTTATGGTGTCTTGGCTACAGGTGAGTTTTCATGATTTCTTTTGAAGTAAGGATATGAGCAGTCATGAGAAAATCAATGTTTTTTACTGTTCAAAGAACACTTTGTATTGTTTGAACAGGTAAACCAGTGTAACACCTGTTTTCTCAGGGAGATAGATGAAACATCACTCTGGTACATTAATAAATATGGATGATGCTATATTTCTGTATCATCATTTCAAATTCCCCTTCTGTGCTACATACCCTACCACACAACTATAAGCTGTACCCTTCAGTGCATTTAAAGTCGATGCGGAAGTCTGTCGTTCTGTACATGTACACTGACAGCTTGAACACTAAGTAAAAAGCAAGTGTAACTCCATGCACACTCATTTGTGGATTTGAATTTCAAGATAAGTGTCATTTTATTTTTGCTTTATTATTTTAATTACCAACCAAACTCCTTGCTCAACTAACTCATTAGCGCAGTCTTCTGAAAGCCTGAAAGGAACTTTTGAGAATAAATTGGTGATTATCGTTAATATTACCTTTTTTTTATTTTCAAGACTTAAAGGCTTGAGTTTTTGGCATACCCAGTTGCCTTCTGACCTCGCCAAGAAGAAATACCTTGGCTATCATTAACTGCTATTCCTTAATTAAAAATATGCTGTGTTTGGAGTTCACAGCTGATTATTTCTCTCTAAATCCTAGCTCTTCCTGGAGAGGGAGCGTGCTGCCATCCTGGCTGAGGCTAAGACTGATGACCTCATCAGCGAGGCGCCCAAGCCGGCACTGGACCAAAGCGGAGAGTGGCAGGAGACGTCGGGAGAGATCCAGTGGGTGGCAGCTGAAACCAATGACAGCCAAACTGAGAATAAAGAGACTGAGAAGAAAGAGGAGGAGGATGAAGAGTTGGACCTAAATAAAGGTAGATGTTTGTGTACATGGAAAAGGCTAAAACCATAGATCATCTAAATATAAATGTGGTTAATGTTGCAATAATGATTACTGTGTGACAACAACTGCAGTACTTTTTCTTTTTTTCTGTCTTCTCACCTTATTAATGTTGGAGTTAGCAGGTTGGGGTTTCTTGTTCTTGTTTTGGGTCCACAGAACAGCAGTATACAACTCGATTACAAAGCCTTTAAACAGAAGTGATTTGTTGATTAGTGATGGACAGAAAATAAATCGTCTCAATTTTCTGAAATGTTATGGACCAAATGATGAATCGAGGAAGTAATCAGCATATTATTACCTAATAGTCCTAATACCCACATGATTTCTCTAGTCTTTGGCAGAATACTGTTTTATGTTATATGTTATGCAGGCACATTGCAACCACTGAATATGCACAAATTGTGTGTTATAAAGACACTATTTTTGGTAATTTAAATTTAAAAGTCAGATTCTGCTTCTTGTTGACAACTTGTGTGTCCTGTCACCCAAGCTTGCAGCTAACAAATTATAATAAAGTCATAAAGTTTCATGTGTCAGTGAAAAAAGGATGAATTCACAGTAGAACAGCTTGTTTATTCTGCATAGCTGTTGTTCAGATGGTTGAATCGCAAGTTCAGAAATGCAAGCCTCTGTTTACTTTTTTTTTTGCTGTTCCCTTGAATGTGGTAACCAATAAGCACAGTAAAACAATTAGGACTTATTGGCACCATTAGAGACTTTCACTGAATATTTTAGTCCTTCTCACAGGGACGTTTCCAGCTAACATTTGCATCAATTCAGCAGTTCCTGCCATGAGAGTTTGAAACCCTCTCCTCCAAACGACGAGGTGTATGTATCTGTAATTGTGAATCCTTTCCTCTCTCCCTCGTGTTTGCTGCAGCTCTGCAGCATGCAGGCAAACATATGGAGGACAGTATTGTTGCCTCCTACACTGCTCTGCTGCTGGGCTGCCTCTGCCAGGGCAGCCAGGTGAGAATCTCTCACACACACATACACAATATGATTGGAGATTCTTTTTCCTACTCAAAGATATTCATGGTGTTGCTCACCCACCTTTCTGTCCCTCTCAGGTAAATGTGACTACTGTGAGAGAGCATCTACCTAAAGGGGATTTCTCCATCATGACAGAAATGCTGAAGAAGTTCTTGAGTTTCATGAACCTCACTGTGAGTATGACTGTCAAGACCTTGACCTTCTGTCATCAGCATTGTATGATGACAGTTACCATTACGATACAAGAAACGAGACATATACATCAGAATTATCTATGGTGTTCTACTATAGTGACAAATCAAATTGATTTTTGTAAGCACCTAAAAATGTTGATTTGATTCGTACCTACAGGCTAATTGTATTGAAGTTACAAAAAGCCCTTTAATTGGACCCATTGCGCCAAAGCATTTTTGTGCAGTGTTGTGGCCTGGATCAAATCAACATTTTTGCTGACCAGTGGTTCTGTACGACAACAGATTTCTCTTTAGTTTCAAATGTAATTGCAGTTTTTGCACACAGATGAAAATGGAAGCTTTTATTGCTGTTTATTTCATTAATGCAGAGATAGAGGAATGCATAATGTCTGAAATGGCTGTAAAGACCAATATATGAAAGGGTTTTGAAAAGGATTGTCGCTCATTTAAAATGTCTCTCGACAGCTTCTTAACCAGTCTACAATCACTTGCACAGCCTCCAGTGGCACTTAGCGTTTATAAAATATGTTGGCACTAATGTGCCATTATAATACAAAATGTGATCAATAAATTGTTATTAATTAAATATGATTCTTGTGTATCCAAGCAGTATAATTCAAGTAGTGATATGAATGGTTATTCAAAAATAATTCATGCATTAATATTAAACTGAGCAGTTTCACAGTCACAGATGTGTATTTTGCAGCAGCTTTGAATGTGACTCATCCTGTCAGAACTGAAGACTAGAACCATCTGTTTCATAAATATCGCCTTTTCAAGTGAACAGAAGCTCAAACGTCCTCAAAAATCCTCATTGCCTGTGTCTTAAGACCTCACAAGTACAGTAGTACATGATGGCACCCTCACACTCTTGTTTTTCTTACTCTTCACACACAGTGTGCAATGGGCACCACAGGACAGAAGTCCATCTCGCGGGTCATCGACTACCTGGAGCACTGTTAACAGACAGCCTGACAGCAAACTCACACTCTGCACATTAAAGGGATCCCAGGCTATTTTGGTGGCCCCTACCCGACAGGAGCCACAAGGGGTCATTGGAGACTCTGCATCATTCCCTTGACTTCACCAGATCACCCAGTGCTGTGATCACTCTGAATTATCACAGATAAAGGCGTACGCTGACGTGTGTGTAAACACACAAACATAAAGGTTTCACTCCCTCTCTGGAGCACAACCTGAACCAAAGCCCTGCTTAGCTGACAGACTTGCAGATTCCTTCAGATCCACTCAACTAACGCCACATTCAGTGTCAGATCGAGATTCATCCTCAGGTAACGGGGAATCAGGCAGAGGCTAGGCTGAAGTTTCAAAATACTCTGTGGAATGTCAAAGCAGACCTCTTCCTGAAATGTCCCAAAAGCTTTGACAGTAACAGGCCACCGAGGTGGAGCCTCCTGCCAGCTGTCTGCTCTCGATTCCTGGTCGCTTAGCTGGAGTGTGAACCTCTGAATCAAATTTTATGGATCATTACATTTTAATCTCTGCTCATCTACATCAAAGCCAAGGGTGAAATCATTGATTAGCATGAAAAACAATCATTTTCATGGATGTTAGAATGACGTCTCTATGTGTAAACTTGAGTGGAATACGTACACCCATTTACATGTACCTGTTTGCAATTGGCTTGAATGTGTAGGGGGAAGAGTACTTTTAAGCTTATATTTTTATGTTATCATTGTGCCTGTTAATTTTGTTAAGTGCGAGTTAGCAAGTCGTGTAGGCGTTCTCTCACATGTTTTTAGATTTTCTTTTTTCCTTGAGGGCATTTTTTTCCCCACTAAAATTATGAATTAGTTTGAAAGAAATCAGGACTGCGTGACATACCGACTTTGACAGGATGTCCTTCATTTGACTGTTAATGGCACTTGGAAATGACATGTTATTATGGATTTCCCTTGTACCCATTATCAATTTGGTCATATTTTAGTTTGTTTAGATTATTTAAATTTCAATTAATTCAGCAGTGTGTAATTACAGTATGCATTTACTCACAGGTATAACCGATGTGATGAATTGCTAAAAAATTGATGGTTGTGCTTTTTTTTCCTTTGAATTTGTAATGAAGTTAATTTTTTTAAATGTATTTAATTTAATGCTTTCTCCTCCTTTTGTAAATGCAAAGCCTTTACCTAGTGAGATGCCATTTGTGTCTGAAATTTCACATCATGTTTCATTAGAATATATCCCATGTTACATAGCTCAGTGGCTGGACATAGAACATGTAAGTGACAGATTTTATGGTTTCATGGTTTTGGCTTAAACCCATGCAAATTTCATCAAAACTTGCTGCAGTTAATAAAATAGGAAAAGTCATTTTACTCTGCGTAGGGCCTTCATGTTTTTGTATGTCCAGCCACACGTAACTTCATGTTTGTACTCATTGTATCATGCTGTCTCTGCATTGGACAACATGCATTAGCTCCCATTTATTTATTCTTTTGTGGTGTCATTTTACCTGTAATGATGCACATGAACTTTTGAAACACCTCGCCTTGTACTGCTCACATGTACGATCACTGATTTGAATGACAGCCATACCTGTATAAGAAGATTAGTTTTATCTGGTTTGTAGGGCTGCAGTGAACATGACTGCAACTGTGTTTACTGTTAATTACTTTGCAAAATTCTGGTCTGAATGGAATTTTAGAATGTAAATACTCCTGTACATAGCGGTTAATGGACATTTAAAATGCTTAGACTACTTTTTTCCCTGAAGCTGATATTTTTATTTTATACAATATTTCTGAGTTGTCATTTGGAAAAACAAAAATTGCAGGAAGAGGATAAAAAAAATTGTTTGTACCCGTTTCAAGGACATTGTCTTTGGTTACATGTAAATAGTTGTATCTCCAAAAAGAAAAAAAAAAGTTGCTACTTTCATTACACTCCCTATGTGTTTTCTTCCTTGAATTGTTTGTACAGCAGGAGTGCTTTTGTTCATTTCCAGACTTGTAAGTTGAAATTTTTTTTTTATGCATTCAGAGCTACAGGAGGTAAACACTTTACCAAACAGAAGTGATGTTTAGTTTCCTTTTGGTATTTGTGCGTGTAGCAGCTGCTGAATACTTAATTTTGTATTCTAGCTTGTTTCTCTCTCTCTGTGTGTGTGTGTGTGTGT
>LKNJ01002723.1:2380-64218 GCA_002120245.1 Maccullochella peelii | reverse complement strand
ATATTCATGCCTGGAAGAATCTTGTAATACGATACGACACCCCTAAAGTGGACCATACCATTGTTTAACCTCGACGTTAGTTGAACGTCTCGTCTGCCTGCGTCACTCCCATCATTCCAGTGGCTCGTGTTCGCGTGCGTCGC
Organism: Maccullochella peelii; assembly: GCA_002120245.1. Lineage (NCBI taxonomy): Eukaryota > Metazoa > Chordata > Actinopteri > Centrarchiformes > Percichthyidae > Maccullochella > Maccullochella peelii. Next base: position 64,075 of record LKNJ01002723.1, on the reverse strand, counting down.
GCAGTCCGGTGCTGTAGGTTAATGTAAGTAGCTATCTGTCTAGCTAGTTTAATACACTTTACTTTCTTACCTTCAGAGTTTCTGAATTACATTGTGTCATGTGAAGCACGCACCTGCGCTGTACTGGGTTCACTTTACGCCCTGGAGAAAATGTTGACAACATGGACTGTAAAGGTCGTGTGCTGTCTCCTGATGTGTTGTAGTTAGTCTCCATAGGAACACTACCACTAGAGGGCGGACAAGACTCATCAAAATGGGTGATAAATCAATAGCTAACGTTACACTCATTCAAGTTTTTGAAGGACAAGAATAAACATGTAAGCCATCGTTGCAGTAAACAAGATATATTTGGAAGGTTTTTTTTATTATTATTCATTTAATGCAACCTAAAAACAGTGTTAGCTAACTATGTTAGGTTAAGTGTGTCACTACACACTATAGGCTAAATCATTTCTAATGACTCATTAAGTTACTGTCCCTCAATAGCTGAAAAGCTAAATAGTTTTCCCTTTTTTACATTCTCAGTTAGCTTACATTAAATTAAGTGAAATGATAACAAAGAGAGTTTGGTTTCATGAAAAGGTCAAAAATAGGTAAAAAAATTAAGCGAACAAAAAATCTATGACTAATTCAGAATGTATTTTCCATATAAAAATGTCAACTTACTGTTGCTGATGATTATAAACGAAATTATTTCATGACACATATTTAAAGCCCATAGTAGGTGGTGTTCATGAAACATGCCATCCATTATTAAGACGTTGCTTATTGTTATCTAGGTGACGTGTCATTTGCTTTCATACTGTGGGGAAGTTCACTGATTGCCTTCATGGATTAATTCCCTGTGGAGAACAGCTCTATGCATGTAAGTCAAACCTTGACATTATGATGTCTGGGTTTCATTTTCCTTAACCACACAGTAAATATAAAGCCTGTTTGTCTTACAGAACCGAACAAAACTAATCCATCTTCTTTTGACAGTTGAGGTTCAATTCTTTACCCTTATCATATTTTCTCCTTCAGTAATTGCCTTTTCTTTCTATTTTTCAGGCTCAGAAAGGGGAATTGATTAAATTGTGAGTCTCAGCGGCATAGAAGCAAAAAAGAAAACCTCAGTCAAAGAAAAATACAGGAAACCCCCAGAGGCCAAGTAAGTCTGGCAAATAATGTATCTTTATCTATGACTAATGACACAACTTCTTTCTTTCTTTCTTATTACGGCTGAGCCCTTTGCTATCTCTCCCAGAGGACACTAATTTGAATGAGATTGTACAAACGTGTATGAAAATCTGTGTTGCCCTGGAAGACATCAGCTCATGTCCAATATTCATTTGACCTCGGGATGTTGAAGTTCAATCAGTGATATTCATTTTCTTTTTTGTGGCTGTGATGAAATGGTTTCAAACACATGGTTAGAGGGAGCTCTGGAATACAATAGGCTGTAATTGATTGGAGAACCTCCATAAGACACAAACATGAATTTCAGCTTATTTACCACATTGTCCTCAGCCGTCTCCCTGAACGTCTTCACTGACACTTTTCTTCAAAACACTTCTCAGCTCTCTCTCCTCTCCTCTGACACTTCCCTGCCACCCTCTACTCTCATAGAGGTTTTGTAAACCAATTTCCCTGGAAAAAAATCAATTCATTAGAGGTGGGTTCCAAGCAGAGGAGAAAATTAAATAATTAAGGGTGCAGCAGTGAAAATAGCTGCCGAAATGAGCCTGTCCAATCACTTAACAAGGTGTCGTTTTATATTCCTGAGAGGTGGCCCTGTGTCAGGGTATAGATAACCTTTTATAAGACCAATTTACTTTCCACAATTATTTAGACCCACTCTATTAACTAAATCACCAACTTTAAGTGATCTGGCCTCTGTGCCCTCCTTAAGTTGTTAAGGCTATACAGGGCTACACAGCATGCCAATGAATTTACCTTAAAGTGGAAAAATGTCCAACCTTTTGTAATAAATCAGCCAAACTTTAAATTGGATAAGTAAAAGTTCCTTCCTTCCTTGCAAAAATGATCTTACTTAACCTCCTATAAATCCAAATGGTGTTGAAATGAAACAACAGATATAACACACTCTGATACATGTCACAGCAAACGATTTTTATTTTAGTTAATTGAGTAAAATGAAAGTACTTCACTGAAAATGGCAGCAACTAACAGCATCTCAAAATCCATCCAGTGTGGGCTTGTATTCATTGACCTTTGAGTTAATAGGCAGTGAATTGTGGGAAAGGGGCACACAGTCATGCGCAAGCTGTCGGTAGGTGGGGTGAAAGGTCAAATTGAAGTTCTCCTCAGATCGTTGTATTATTAAGTGCCTTGTGAAGTCTCTAACCTGCTGTGCACATTTATATATGTGAAAAACACAGAAGGAAGAGAAGCAGTCACAGGGGAGTTCTGTTAAATTAGCTGAACACACTCACAGCTCAATGTATTCACTTCTCTTTAAACAGGTGTCAGATCAAATATTTCCTCAAGACTTCTCTTTTTTTTTTTTGGAAAATATATTTATTACTTTTCAAGTGATAAACATACAAAAACGCATACAGAACACATGCCTTAACACATTTAAGTAAATAAATAAAATAAAAGTACATCAAGGAAGGACTAAATGCAGCAAACTCAATAAAAATGTACATACCCAATTACACTGTGCTTGTAACAAATTCAGTATGATCAATAATACTGAAATAATATCATCGGAGTTCACAATGTAAAATAATATAAAAATATATAATTCAGCAGAGACTATCCTAATACTCAGGGTCTGTCGGAGTGTGATATTTAACCAATACCGTTATCCTATAACCACATTTGCACTAATGGTTCTCATGTAACTCGAGCTCCTCTTCTATGTATCTCAGAAAAGGTATTTTCTCAAGACTTCTACAACCCATGGCACCTGAGACACGAGTGAGAGTACCCATCTGTTCTTCCTGGCATCTTGACTAATGATGTTAGCGGGTACCTGGAGAAATGAAATCATGCTCTTTTGTGGATTATGTCCACTTGCATGTGTCTGTATGCCAAGCAGTAACTGTGTGCTTGCCATGGTAGCTTTTGCAAACTAACTCACTAACATACTCATATAGAGCAACAATACTACTACCACTAATGATAATAATTATCGTGATAATTTAGTTGTTCTATACATTTGTTAAAGTGCTATACAGTAAAAGCAGCCCCAGCACATATGTCAAACCAAAAACACCACAGGCTTTGAAGTCCAGTCAGCAGTTCAGCAGCCTCTTTGTACTGAATCTAATTGAAGCCAAGTGAACCGAGCTCAAGCCAACTGGGATATGGACAAAACAAAGACTAATGAACAGAGCACAGGCCAACATGGACAAACCACATCATGGTACCAACACTGCAGCCTTACATTTCAGTTCAGACAAGTGGGATTTTCCTTTCACCTACTTATTGTGCCCTGGGGAAAGTCAGCTTAGTATACGTGTGTTTCCAACAACAGCTTGCCTTGCATTTAGACATGCTTTCACATGCTTCCACCAGTAAAACCAGTGGATGGATTCCAGTCACCAAAGGTTGTCTTTACATAATTTTTCTTCAGATGTGTGAAGCTCCAAGAGAAATCCAGTACTTCTACAAAGTGAACAGGTGGCCCTAAGAGCTCAACTCCGTGTAACTAAAGAAACACATGCAAATAGACAAAACACAATCAAAGAAGAAGCAAGCAAGAAAAACTTTATTTATATAGAACATTTCATTCCAAGTGGAAGCACAATGTGCTGCACCGAGCATCAGCTACCACAGAAGTTGCAGCCACAAAAATGTGGATACTGTAAAGATAAAACATTAGAAATAAGTAAACACAATTAAAACAGACACATAAATAATACAAAGTAGGAAAAAATGTATGTGTATATAAATAAATAATATAAATAAATAAGATAAAATTACAGCAACCAACCAGTAAACCAGACTACTGAAAGGTGCAGCTAAAAAGGAGTGTTTCAGTTTAGTTTTAAAAGACGGTCGTGAACAAGAAAACATCTTCACATATTCGGCAGCATAACAATATATGGACATATAGACAACACAACCAAATACAAAAACAAAGGCAAAAACTGAAATGCAGGAAGTGGCACAGAACAAAAAGGACATTTCCAGGGGACGCAAAAAACTGTGTTGTGTTGTCTGTATTTGCCACGCATTTCTGTTTTGTATGTATGGTTGTGTTATTTGTGACTTTAGCATGTTTTTTAGCACGCTGCATGTGTGTTGTGAAATTGGTGAATGTGTTTCAGAAATGCCTGTGTTTTATTTCTATGTGTTGAGGTCACAGGGCCACCGTTGTGTTGTGTTAGATTACTGAATATTCACACTCGAGCAAATTCAATGTGCCCATTATTTCTGACAGTTATGAATAACGTTTCTTATACAGGCAGTTAGAGCCTTTGCTGAGAGGACTCAACACAGAGATCTAAGGGGTTCCAGTCTGGACGCAGACATTTTGAAAGACGCCCCAGATGTTTTTCAGACTGTGTTTCTGTCAGATTCTCTCCTTGCATTCATGATGCAGACTTAATTGGAACAGACTGTCCTCAGAGCTGAATCTGAAGAGGAATCAATGGGCAAGCTGAAGGCAGCAAACAGAAAGAAGGGGGGAGTGAATGACAATACAAAAAAAAGTTGTTTATATACTGTATAAAAATACATAGCCAGCACTGAATAAATAGACCAACCATGACACAGAGTGCTTGTGTGTGTGTGATTCTAGACGGATAGTAGCCACAATAGTAAATGTCGTCAAATTTCCCATCCCCTGGTTATTTCCTGCTGCATATCAACAGAAGGCTGAATAGCTTTTTTCCATCTCAAAGCAGATAAACAACTTGTACTCGCAAATGAAGAGAGCCTGAAATTAATGAAAAGGCAAAGATGCAGGTCATGGGAGTGAGACCCAATCAAAGCTAGAAACTACATTAGGGATAGGCTTCACTATTTGAAATTCATAAACCAAAGGCCTCTTCACCTTCATGCTGAATACAACTCCTCTGATCCCAGAGCCAGAGCTGCCACCCTCTATTCTCAGCTTATCCCTGTGTGTCTGTAACCTCAGTGTCAGCCAGGCAAGTTATCCACGGTGGATTGGGAAACGTGTCACCTTTGGACTCTCCCGCCACACTCTGCTGAAGCTCAACTGCACAGTTGCTGCAATTTATGTTTGAGGCATTACAGGTCACAGGGTTATCTATTGCTTTATTTTCTCTCCCCTCCTTTTTTTTTCTTTTTAAGAAGCTGAAGAAAAAGAGATTTTCATGTTTTGTTCTACCACATAAAATACGTCAGTAAATACTCCACTGGTGAATTTTGAAGCTTTTACGCGTCTTAAAAAAGGCGGTTGCTAACAAGTAGCTAAATGAGACTACAGAGGTTGTCGGGGACATTAAACGTCATCACGCCGAACACAGAAACTCATCTACTCACTCGTCCGCCTTTACAGACTCGTTGGGTTTATATTATTACTTTTGTAGAAGAGGTAAGAGTCAGTTGGAAGCTTAGTGGTGGTGACGTTGAAGTCATGTGACCATGGTTTATAGCCCAACGTTAGCTTTTTACTTCTGGTGACTGCATTTACGCTTCAAAAAACAGATTTCTTATAATTAATAAGTTTGGCGATGTTTAACCTAACAAATGGGTGGGATTTCTGTGTCGATCTTGGTATGATGTGAGGTATGTTCTCTGGGCAAGTAAATGTGGCTACAGACAAGACAATCACTAAGATTCCCAAACCTAACTGACTGGCATGTCTTTAGATTGTGGGAAGATTCTCAGAGGAGACCCGCACAAAAAAGCAGAGAAAACTGTGCTGTGATCACACCGGGGTTCTTCTTCCTTTGGCTAAACTGAAAATCATCACCTTCACCATTGGCAGGTAGGTAGCTCTTTATTTATCCCTGTGGAGAAATTTCAGTTTCACACACAGAGGAAGTAACTAAACGGTGAGAGTCCAGATTCTCGCACAGACTCTGTACAAGGAAAAGGATCATTGTAATGTCTCCAATGTTTTCATGCTGAGACCCTGATGTTATGCATGTTGAAAATAAGTTGCAAATTGTTAGCGTAATTAATGTCTGTTTGCATAATTAATAACATTTTAAAACAAGCTCAGAGAACAGTCCTAATATTTCCATGTCAAACACTGAATTATGCATACGTCTGTATTATAACTAATACGCTGGTTATAAATTAGTTTTGTCAGTGTTACAGAGTGTTATTTTCCTTGGTGAAACATTATACATTCCATTTTTAATGTAACCCACAGCATTGTTTTTCCCTGGCTTTGCATCCAAGTTTTATTTTACCTCATCTGACATGATGTGTTCTAGTCCAGACCCCAGCAGGAAATTCAAACCAAAGAGTTTTCAGTTTGTGACAGAAAGAGAATGGTTCAGGGAAAATGTGTTACTAATTCAAAGAAATTACATAACTTGTCACCACAGGGAAAACTAAACCCTGAAACCTCTGAAACTAAACAAAAACAGAGCAAGAGGGCGCAATGTTTTACCTGCCCAGACAGACATTGTAACATCAAATTAGCTCTTCAAAACTAGCCGTTAAATTCCAACAGGAGACACATTTGTTTGCGTCGTTATAAAACTGATGCTGTGTGCTTGCATACAGTTCAAGTCAGACCTTTATAACGGAATGTGAAATAAATTGTGGCTTGTTTTTGGTTCAGTCCAAAGGTTTTTTTTCCTTGCCAACAGTTATTTACTGAATATCTGTGGAGCTTAGGCCCCTGATTTCTTCACTGGCTCAACGTACAGCAGAGCTCAGTTGTCTTGCTTCCATCTAGTGTTCAGTTGTGAAACTGCTCACTGCTCTGTGAATCCAGTCAGATCGATAGCACAAGCTGCATCTTGTCTCATTTGTCAAAAGAAAAGGGCAGCGATAACACTTCAGGAATGAGTGGTGCAAGAGTTTTCTATATTTAACATGGATACAAATCTGACAAATAATGAAATAAAAGTTGAATCCAGTGTAGAAGAGAAAATATGGAGAAGTTGGTCTTATTGATGCAGGTTGTCAAAGGTATATCCAGAGAATGTTCCAAATCAGTATTAAGTAATTAACTTTGTGGATTTAATTCAGTGGCATCAGCCCCTAAACACAGAATGTCCACATGCAAAATTGTAAAAAATTTAACATTCCAAGAAACTCTGGAAACAAAGTGACTATTATCAAGTACATCTTGTTCGTGATGTAACTGGGCTGTAGGGTCATTGATCCCATTGGTAACTGCTCATACTGAACAATTAATATGTGTGATTAGTTTAATGTTGTTGATGTTGTTGTAGATGTTGATCGTTAATCATATTGTCTTATCACGGTTTTTTTCTTTGACACCTGACAGATTGTAGAGGTAGACGGGAAACGTGAGGAGAGAGGAGGGTATAACATGCGACAAAGGTCGCTGGCTAGAATCTAACCAGGGACATTGTAGCCACATGGTAGGTGCCTTAAAGCTGGAGTGCAGAACTTTTGTCTCCTCCTTCTGGCAGTGAGAGTAACTACACACTGTGGATGCGTGCTCATGACGTATGCTTACAGGGGAGCTCGCTCACATTTCCACAGTTCAGAGTAAATGTAATAGCTACTCCAAATATTTTACAAAGACCAACCTGTCCAAGAGCAGTAACACCACATCCTGTCTGCTCTCAGTCCCTGATCTTCTTTCAGCCTCTCCAACAATGGTTATCCCTGTTTGTTTCTCTTTTTTTTGACTGTGATGCTTCCTCTGAACGCTGCGTTTCTTTTTTATCTGGAGCATCAGAAACTTTTCTTGGAGCTTCTTAGGTTTTTCCTCCATACTCCTAGTTGCTGTAGCGACTCCGTCGCTACGGTTGCTCCCCCCAAGCATCAAGCATTTTGACCTTCTGTTGACGCGACTCTCTCTCTACATGACTCTCTGGAAAAACAATCATTGCTGGTTGAAGTAAAACACATCACTACCGGTACGCCAGCACGGGAATGTCGCCACACACACCAGATTTAAAAACTACTGCGAAATACGGAGAGATTTACATGCCGGGGATCTTAATCAGCTTAATCAGCATTGTGTGAACTTGTTTGGCAACGGCTTGAAAGTAACGGACGGTCATTTATATGTAAAAGTCCCGCACTCTAGTTTTAACCATTAGGCTACTAGGCAACCCAATGACATCCACCAATCCATGTCCAATGACCAATCATGTCATCGAAAGAGTTTCTAAAAACTAACACAATAAGTTAATAAAATGTTTCTATTATACAGATGAAGAGATTGGCCTCATGAAATGCTTATAACAGTGGAACACAGTTCATTGCCTTGAACATCAGTTTCATTATTTATGTGTGATTTTGCATAGATTTGCCATATCGTCAGTTCAGTTTCAAAATGAACCTCACTGGGTGACTTAACAGATGTATAACGTAATTTAATGTCCTGCCACAGTCTTGTGTCTCAGACAGTAAGTAATAATTCAGGTGTAAAGTCTTTGTTTGTGCATGTCATGGGAACAAACTAAATCTGTCACATCATGTCCTCTGGCACCTTCACTTCCTTCACCTTCACCAATGATGTCATAGCAGCATGTGTGTGCTTGGGGAGCAGGGGGGGGCCACAGTATGTAGAGCACCAACATGCATCTTCACTCCGGAGGCTGACTCATCCCCATATATCACGCAAACACACCCTCGTGTCTTGGCATCATTTCTCTCATGTTTGCTTGTTTTCTTTTCCATCAGCTTGGCAGCGGAGGATGTCAAGGAGGCGGAACAGTCTGAAAAAAGATGCATCACTGACAGGCTCACATGTCGGAAAAGTGAGGTAAATCCTCAGGTGAGTCACATTTCAATGAAAGTTGACCTGTTAAAGCACTTTTTTCTGCACAGATACTCCACAAAGATGTGGGATTTTCTCTCTGTGTTGGATAATTTCTCATGACCAAATACTTTCTCACAAACTGATTTTGGTAAATAGCATACACATGCACTATTTAATACATTTTACAATAGGGCTGCAACTAATGATTACTGTCATTGCCGATTAATCTGCCAATTATTTTCTTGAATGATCATTTTGTCTACAAAATGTCAGAAAATTGTCCCAGAGCCCCAAGGTGACTAAATATGATTTGTTACTTCCGACCAACAGTCCAAAATCCAGAAGATATTCACTTTACTATCAGAAAACAAAAAGCAGCAAATCCTCACATTTGAAGATTTCTGAACCCAGTCAGTCGATTAATCAACTAATCGTTTCCGCTTCTTCACAGTGCAAAAGTTTAGATTAAACTGACTTTTCTTGTGCGACATTCGCTCTGAATGTGTAATGGTATCAAACTTTTAATACAATTCTAAACTGAGATAGGAACACCTTCTACAGTTCTAATTAAATGTTGTTTTAGTTGATTTTTCTAGAGTTGATCAATTTTGTCAGTATCAGGTTCACAGTGAAAATACAACAAAATCTTTTCAATCCTCCCGTTCTGTTGGAAACTCAAATAGCCAGGCTTTTTGCACTATTCACCTGATGTGGAGTGTGATTTTCTCTCTGTAAAATAAACCTGCGACAGAACTAGAAAAAAATGGGATGTCAGAAGAATTGCTTGGTACTGCCAACCCAGCTTTCAGCCTGGAGTCTCTTGAGGACCCAGGCGAGTAGATAAACTGGCACAGTAGTGAGTGGAGATCTGTTTTTGTGCCAAAAAGGGAGGAGGAAGAGACATGCCGTCACTTAGTGCTGTCAGCCACACTCGTCTCTCACTTGTGAGTCAAGATTTTCTGGTGATTCACGTCTATGAAGAAGCTGTAGTCACTCTCCCCCTTTTTCTTACCACCTATATCCTCCTCTTCCTATTATTTCACTCCTCCTTTCCATTCATCTCTTTGTCTGTATTCCCTTTCCTTCCTGCCTGCTAACTGTTGTTGTACCACACCATTTATTTCTCCACTGAGCCTGCAGTAGTTCTCCCCAGGCCAACTCTTTTCAGCAGCATCTCGAGGCCCTTGTTGGGAGACCTCCAGGATGTTCAAAAAACTCTCACACACCCAATTCCACCTGCGGGCCAGTGCAGCCCGACAGGGGATTTCACCACGCTGATGACGGGGCACAGTCTTCCTTCCTGAGCCCACATAAATCTGTCGGTGGGCTCCGTCCTATAGTCTAATATTAAAGCTGTTTTCCATGACATGCTGCTCAGCAGGGGAGGGAAAGCTGTTTTTGACTAACATGAGCTAGTAGGGCCGGGAGGAAAATTGTGGTTAGAATTTACTCTTCTTGATCTGCACAAAGACCGACTGACCTATAACTACTGATCATCTCACTTGCTGTTGTTGCAGAGCAGTAGTTTTAACTGATGTGCAGAAAGCCAAAAGTCCGGAAGGCATATTGTGCAAAATGCAGTACATGCACTTTTCATACTCCTGCTTGCTTATAGATCTTTAGGTTCACATAGCACAAAGACTGTCAGTGTTGTCCTTCTCACTGTCGGCCCATGCTTTTGTTTTGCTGTGTAAAAAGCACCTTGACTTTTCATTTCCCAGAAAAATGACAAGAATAGACTTGTAAGGACATTTTTCAACTGAGTGAAGGACCTCTGTCATCTCAGACTCAGAACGGTAGAGGCTACCGACCTTAGGCTATAATCAAACACACACCCACCGACATGCATGCACACATGGACATGCATGCACACACATTTGTAAAGCAAAGTGTTGTGTTAATGCTATATGATAGTCCTTAGAACCAAGGCTATTACAACTAAACATTTATGTTATGAAAGGAAGAATAACAGGAATCGTATCATTTTAACATTTAATTTTGAAGTTTAGAAAATCATGTACAAACTCTTTACAGATTTACAAACAGTCTTGGCTTTTTATGTAATACAGAGAATAAATACAAATGTTGAACTTTGGCTTCTTAGTCACATTTCCTTAAGATGCACTTCCCACTACTTGAAAGAAAACATAGTGTAAGACCAAGTTACATAACAGTGTCGCACATATGAAAGCTGTCCCACCTTTGTTGATTAGTCTACTAATTACTCTTCATGGTCTTACTCAGCTGTAAGTGTTTATGTTTCCTTTTGATAATTTTGCAGAAGGCCAAAAGATGACAATTAAACAATTTGAACACAATTCTGTGGGTGATTTATCTACAGCAGACAGTGAAACATTCTTTAGATTTAACATTTTGAAAAGCAAGAACAAAATACATTTCCCAATATATACAACATTCTGCAGTCTCGAATCCCATTGCACTTTTATTTATATCTGTTAATTGCATCCCGACGACTCTGCTCTAAAATAAGAGTGTTACTGTTACCAAGTTGATTGCAACAGCAGAAACACAAAAACAGATTTCTCCCTGAGGTCATTCAACAGTCCACTGGTGTTATCAGCAGTCTTTGTGTGATGTTCCCTGTTACAGTACGTCAGAGCACAGAGAGAGGCTGTGCTCCGGCTCCTGCAGGTAGCTCACCTGCCAGGGAAGCCCCAGAGCTGGAGAAGGCTCTGCAAAAGTGTCCATGTATCTCTGAGTGCAGGAGGCCCACACCCCCGGCTGGTACCCCAACCCCTCACCCACCTGAGGGTATCGCAGAGGACTGGGCGGATGTTCGTGGGGGCTGGCGCAGTGTCCATGTGAGGCATAAAGCTGCCCCTCAATGGGATAACAAGGGTAGTGTGGTGATGGGGGACATGATGACACAGTGTTATCCATGTAGACGTGTGGCTCCGTGGGCAGCCTGTGCACGTGAGGCCCCTGTTGTGGCTGCATCTGGTGAGAGATGGACGCGTGCCAGGGGACGTAACTATGATGCTCCAGACGAGGAAGCGTTCCCCTGGTCTGCTCGAGTCGAGATGCTCCCATCGCAGGGGGCCCCACAGATGACCTATTGCACTCCCGGTGGGTGCAGGGCTTGCTTGGGGGGTTGGAGCTCAGGAATACTGAAAGAGCAGAGATGCGGTTGATGGCCCTCTGCAGTGTGGCAATCTTGGAGAGCCGTTTGCCACTGAGGTCATGATTCAGAGCAACACGTAGGGCATTGAAGGCCTGGTTGTAGTCCATGATGCGTTTTCGCTCGCGGACATTGGCAGCCATTCTTCGAGCTTTTGAGCGGACGGGTCGATTGCGCTTCTTGGTCTGGCCTTCCTCTGGGTCGCTTGGACTGCTGGTTGAGCTCTCACTGTCTTGGAAAGATGCCTTGGGACTCCCCTCGTCCTCCCCTTGGTCCAGCACGCCAAGCTCCAGCTCTTCCTCAGAGAACTCTGATCCTGCAACACTGCTGCAGCTCATTGTGTCAATAACGTGGACACTAGACAAGTCTGAGTAGAATCTTCGTACTTGTTTTGTAGTTGTAGTGAAGAATCTGTGTCCTTTAAACGTGCTCTGGGTGGAACACTGTGTTTGCAGACTGCTATCAGTACTGGACACGCTCCGTGAGTGCTCCTCGGCTTGTTCTGTGGGGCTGTCGGTATTTGCTGCTGTGCCGACAGCCCAGGTATCCTCCTCCTCTGACTCCTCTGGTGCCTTGTGATTACTTGTACCTCAACAAGACAAGTTGGCCTGCTTTTTAAGACTGTTGAAGTCACATGGTACAGTCACCTGTGAGGAATGGTGCACTCTCTCTCCCTCTCCAGGTTTATGGGCACCCTCCAGGCAAATGGCACTGTCACCTCCTCCTCCTACTCTGACTCTCCCTCACATCCCTTACAGGATCTTACAGAAGAGTTTCAACACTTCACGTCAGTTTAAAACATACATGCAAGACATACTAATTATGTGGAAATAGCAATTAACTTCACACTTCCTTTAACACCTTTATAGAGGATTTGATTCGCCTGTTTTTCATTCCTTAACGCTAATATAATCCCCAACTCCAGTTATGTGTGTTTTTACTTGAGACATGAAGCTGTAGAGTTTTGAAAAGCTAAGTTACTGCTAGTGACCATTCCTGTCATTACAATTCCTTTATTTACAAAGAACAACACTGTATCATGCCAACAAATTGATTATTTCTTTCCCTGCACAGTATCATGTGTGTCTCTTACTTTTTACCATCATTAGCAAAGAAGGGATATTCATCTAAATAGATGTTCCATGAATATTAGTCTTAGGGACATTTATGACAAATTGCACATTTATCCAAGTGGCCTAATCTGTTATACACGTTTCCCCTTTTCTCGGGTCTGGGAAGAGAGGAACCTTCTTATCTACCGTAGGTTAGATTTGTCCTTGCAATTAGCTGACTCTAGAGTGGCCATTCTCCCTCTCTCTGTCTCTCTGGTTTAAGGGCCATGTAATTTAGAGTAGCCTCCCTGAAACCCATCCCCATAAATCAGGCCTGGGCAGCACCTGAGGACAAAAGCAGAGCGAGCACTAGACTTCAAAGAGAGGGAAAAAACAAGGGCAAATATTTTACAATTAGAACCTGCAATTGCTGCTGGTTACACGATCTTTCATAATCTTTTGCTAGTGAAGTGAAGTGGTTCCATTTTGATAAAATTTAGACTGTTAGAATACTAAAATACTTTAGACATTGTTTTTATTAATTACTTTGTAAGGTGATCAGTTATTTTCTAAACAAAGGCCTACTAGATACAGAATAGAAACAGACTCCTATGTTTTATTTACGCCTCTTACTCCTCTTGACAAAAAACATCCTCGAATCAAACAGTGGAAAGGGGGAAAGACCTACATTCACATGGAAGATCTATGTGTCAGATATTGTGGTGGACAGTGAAAGGTGATTGCGCTGACCTCTAGCTAGGCTTCTGGCCAAGTGCAACGGGTGAGGTAACTAAAGGGTAGGCCCTCAGACACTGAACTGGGGGTCGTTGAAAAGCATTGCTTCCTTCTTACGCTTTTCTTTTTATAGTACGTGTTGCGGCTCAGAGACGGCAACCTTTAAAACAATTACAGCCCAGAGTTTCAGCTCTTAAAGCACAACTATTGATTTGAGGTGGTAACATTTAGCCTAGCCTTTTTACTGTGGTGTCCAGGAGATCAGCATGGATTGGACATGTATTATTCACTCATTACAACGTTTTTTTATTAACCCCCACATATATAGTCAAGAGCAGCGCAAATGTTTGGATACCTCGTGAGGTTTTGCACAATTTGTAATGCTAGTGCGAAATGAACAGAATTTCCGTGATGTGTAGAGTATTTTCTATTATACTTAGAGTAAACCCAGTGCATTTTTAATTAATTAAGGAGAGAATGTATTTATTATGCTGAGAATTTAATTTATTTTATCATTAATTTTTTTCTTGAAAACTTGAAGACCTGGACCCTGACGCCATTCATATGTCAACCTTGCATTCCACACTGTGCTTGTGTTTTCTAAATTCAAACCTACACAATCCACTATGATCTGCTTTTTTAACTAATAAACGCAGATCATAGTGGATTGTGTAGGTTTGAATCATTGTCATTTTAATAGAAGTAAATGTTCACAAGCTCTAATTCTAACCTGAATATGACATTTGTACAGACCAAAATGCAATTTTGTGTATCAAATATTTCTCTCTGACACAATGAAAAATTGAATTTCCTTAAATGTAATCATTGTGTAGACGGCAGATAACATTTTAAAATCTTATTGTGTGTAGCATAACAAATTGTGCAAACAATTTGTTATGCTACACACAAGGATTTGTGTCCAAACTTTAGCATATCACTGTGTATTGTCATGTTAAAGCCTTATAGATGAAACACAAACAGCTGAACCACAATGATGATGTTTAAGCTTTTCACTCATTTTAGTTTTTCTTGTTTTGCGTTCAACCGATAGTCTATTCCTGTGAGGTTGTAAAGTAACCACTTAAACCACTGTACTTAGGGTACCACACCTTTTAAATAACCCTGCTGATCTTCTGCATACCTTTATAGCTATAACTGTTTGAAATGTGCATGCCACGCCGCTCAACTCCAAGTGCGCAGGCTTTATCACAAGCTTTGATTTATGGCTTCACAAACATGTCACTGCATTTACTGTGGTATAAAGAGCATGAAGACTGCAGCCTCGGACTCTACCCGTCCATTCATTTTTGACAGGTGACAAGACACCAGTAATTATCAGCCGCCGGGAATAAATCACAAGATTTTATCACGCAGCTCGCCATGCCCTTGATGGAATAACCATTTTTAAGCAAAGGGAACCTGTCCAATGCCGCTGAACCTAAGATTTGTAAATCTCCTGCTCAAGCCCCCATAATGACTGGTTGTTAGCCGTTTGTTATTAGAGGTCTGTGTGCCAAACGTTATAGATGTATATTTCCAAAGGGGTAGTTAGGGGTAATAAGTGAGTAAGGTCCGGGTTCGCTAACCTTGGCTTTGCAGTGGTATGTTAATGCATGTTTTTGGTGTCTGCCATGGAATTTTCTCACCTCAATAAAAAGCCTCCAGTCACACAAATGGTTCGCGGTTATCTCTGCCCCTCCACTATTTGTCACACCACAATCCCTTAGGATAGTTAATGTCTGTGTTATCAACTGTACACTGCAAATCTGTGGTCATTTCATGTCAGTTATTTTATTTGCCACACTCTAATCTTTTTTATTGCAAAAACACTGTGTTGCTTCCTTGGTAAAGGAAGGAATTTACATTTCAGGGAAGAAGAATGGAAACGTAAAACATTATTTTATTTTGAGTGAAAATTCATGTATCATAAATACGACAGTGTCACCTCGTCCTCTCCAATTCTTTGTGAATTATATCCTACTCATGTTTACTTGATAAAGTATAATGATCATTTTTTGGTGTGAAGATAACTAATCAACTGCAGTAGCGCAAGAAGTAGCAATACCACTGTAAAGTTCTGAATTGAAATGTTTACTCAAGTAAAAGTGCAAAGTATTATCATAAAAAACAGAATGGCCCTTTCAGAGTGCTGTATTATAATATATATTATATAGAATATTATTACTGATACGTTAACATGTAAGTAGCATTTTAATGTCACAGCTCGTTGAGGTGCAGCTAATTTGAATTATTTTCTATACAGCTGGGTACTTGAATTCATAAGATGCATCATATTTTATAAGTTGATCCTATGTTTTGTAAAAATAAATCTAAATTTAATTAGTAACTGTCCAATCAATCTGTCAAATAAATGAAGGGGAGTAAAAAGTGCAATATTTGCCTCTGAAATATAGTGAATTACAAGTACAGAGTAGCAGAAAATGAAAATACTCATGTAAAGTACAACACCTCAAAATTGAAGTACAATACTGAATTAAATGTACTACTTTCCACCATTGATCAAATGGCAAACTTAGCACATATTCTCTGTACAAATATGCTTACTGAGGGCTGTAGAAATCCAGGAGCTCCGATAGTTTTCTTTGGTGGACTGGGCTCTGGCTTGTGTTGCACTGTAGCAGGATAGTGAGCTGCCTCTGCCCAGCAGATCTCTGTCCATCTGTCATTTTTGATCTTTGTTCTCAGCACCGAATGCTGCCTATGATGGCAGAGACCCACCAGTGAAGGAGATGATCAGGCCTCTCTGAGTCAGACTTCCCTCTGTGGTGAAGTAACAGAGTAAGACCTGAAGTCTTTAAGAATCATTTGAACATTTGCACACACACAAAAAAAACAACAAAAAAACAACTTGTCACCTTGATCTGAGGTATTCAGGTTCAGTATGAGCTGTTGTTATCATCTGTCAACATGTACCGCAGAGACATACTTGAGTGAAACAGTTTTGGTGTCATGGTGAGAGAGTGTCTGCCTCAGAGATCTTCAGTCCAACATGTTAAAAACAAAACGTGAAGACAGCAAGCCTACTGACACAACAATTGTGAATCATTCTGTCTGAAATTACTGGCAATTACGTGTAGTTGGCTGCTATAATCCCTTTCAGTGTGCATGCCAGCTATAAAATCTCCGTTGTCGGGTTGAAACAATGCCCCGGGTATTTCAGCACGCACAGCTCAACATTGAAAGTGTTATTCACAGAATATCTGTCACAGTGTTGGCTATTAATCATAGAGGCGTGTTGAAGTTTATTCTGCAACATTAGAGATGTTTCCAGTGGTTTACCACTTTGAGAACTTGAAAGTGACATGATTTATGGGGGGAAAACTAGTAAAGTAAAATAGGTGGTTCCTTATAGAGAAAAATATATTCTGATCAGGGCCAATAAATGTTGTCATCCTTTTTCATCAAGCAGTTAATCATACCAGGATACATTTTGCTGGAAAAGACATTTGAACTATTTATTAATCAAGTTAATATTTATTCTCACGTAAATATCTGATTTAGTTTTAAGTCTTCATGTTTGTTGAATGGTAACCCTGCCTTTATAGCAACAGTAACCAATTGATCAATGAGACATTTTTGTTTCAGTCAGGTCATAAAGGCAAGCTGGTTGCCATGTAAAGAAAAACAGCACACTTAATGTTTTGGTCACTAAAAATCCTGCAGTCTCTAATTTAGCCATAAGCAGAACATTACTATAACCTCCCTTCTTAGTGATTTATACCTTGTACAAAACCATGCAAATCTGTCAGTACTGATGTCATGACATGTCTAACAGTTTCCTCCACATAGGAATGTCAGTATACTTCCTCCCTTGCCCAATACTTGAATCACTTCTTTTTAGAGTTTAGTATAGTAGGATCATATGAAGTGCAAACTGAAGGCATTGCTAAAAAAAAAAGAAGTATATTTATTGCACAGGGCAATGGGCAGGCATTAAGCTGTTCACGTAAACCATATTTCATTCCGTGCCATGCTTGTGCTGAGGTTCATGTAACTAATTTTCTGCAGCTTTTTGCACATAACAAAAAAATGTGCATAGTGTAAAAAAAAACCCAAAAAACAAACAAAAAGGCAGCGGTGTATCTTCATAGTGCATTCCTTCCAAAGAGAAGTCAGTCATTACGCTGGGTTATCATTACAGGGTCCATTTGGAGTGTTGGAACATGTGGTCAAGGTTAACTGTCTGTAGGCTAGTTCCCACACAACCCACAGCAGTTAAAGTGGTCCCTTCTGACCGCAGAAGTGGTAACAAAGAATCACAGCAATACTATGGTTAAATGAGTCTCATAAGTTTACAACACTCTCTTAAATGGATGTGTGTGAAATGTCTGCTCCCAGAGATACAGGTTGATTGACAGTTGTTAGAAGCCAATGGTTTGATAGAATGAATAAGTGATTGGCAGAATACATTTCTTAAAAATCGAAACGAAAATACATGAAAGCTGGCTGGTTGAAAATAAGCGTATTTGTTTAAGAACAAAGGAAAGTTACAATAAAACTTGTTTTGTTTTGTCATTACGTGGTCAATGATAATTGCAGCTTTGCTCTGCAGGTCAGTCCTGTGGAAGTCACAACCTTGTCTTGCCTCTGGCCATTAACCTCTGACTCAACAGAAAAAAATACAAGTCTATAGATGTAATTAGAATAGATTGGCTCTTTTTTTAAAAGACAGAAATTTGACTTTGACCTCATTCCATCAGTTTAAGTCCAGAGGGATTTCTTAAATTAAATATTCTCTTTTATCCTATGGACCAAATTATTTAGAACAATTCTTCCACCAGCAGTTCACCGCTGTTTCTGACTAAGTTCAAGGATAGTTAAACAATTTTTCAAGTCTGTCTTAAAACAATATGACCATTGAAACTGGGTTTGCTTGCTGTAATATTTTCTCCTCTTTATACTGGCCATTAAATGATCCCTTCCTAGTGTGCCTTCAGTGTAAGTGATGGGGGACAAAATCCACAGTCCTTGTTTTGTGCAAAGCTGTGTTCAGAAGTTTATCTGAAGCTAAAATGAGGCTTTGAAATGAGACTGCATAGTTTGTCCCCATCACTCACGTTGAAAGGGCATTAGGAAGGGGTCCAACTGAAATTAAATTGCTTTTTGTTTTTCATTTGCTACAGCATACATATCTGCTCTGTAAATCACTTGTCATCTGTTCTCCTTTGAGAAAAAATCAGAAACCAAAAGGGAGAAATTGATCATTTATATTTTTTTGTTTCATGATGGCACCCCTAGTTTTGCATTAATTCAACAGAATACCATCCCGTAATCTGTCTAGGTAGATGGAGACCTTATTTCGATACAGCCAGTCAAATCTTGCATAAAGCTGTGACATCAGCGTTCTGTCATAGGCACAGCAGACGGTCACACTGAGCCAGACAGCAGCCTGCTACACAACAGCCACATTAGCTTTCCTGCTAAAGTCTCCTTCTTATCTAACTTACAAACAGGAACACACGTCTTGTCCTGCTCTTTAGCTTGTTGCATGAGCCACCAAACAAACATTCACTGGGAGAAAGTGCACTGCTAACGTCAGTTTGCAGGCTATATAGCTAATTAGCTGCTCAGCTGCAGCACATAAACCAGCATGTTAACGTACCTGCAAATGCCACTTGGGTCCAGTGAGATGCTGGCATGGGCTTTACTCTTCTACCACTAACAATATGCTGTCAGCGCAAGTTTGTTTGCTTTGTCCCTTGTTCTCTACGGTGTAACACCGGCACTCTGGCAGCTCTGACCTTTTTTTTCCCCTTTTAATAATAAAAAAACCATAAACAATACATTTAAAAAACACATTAACATTATGTGACTAAACTAAATGTGATTTCAGTTGGACTTTAATTGCCTTTATGAACAGGAGGAATGATTACAGCAAGAAAAACCTGTTTCAACGTACATATTAGCGCCTTACAATTGTTTTGACAAAGACAGATTTGAAAAATTGCATCTCAAATGTCTACATGCAGGAGCAGAAACCTTCACCACTGCAGACTCTCCATCTGGCCCTGGCAGAGGTCCTCATTTGTGTTTGTCATCTTACTGAGATTTAGCTGGCAAGGAAAGAAAACCTTTGTAGAAAGGTTGCCCTCTAGTGGCAAAGATATCACACACAGCTACTGTGCTTGAAGTCTATAGGGCATTTCTTTGAGTACTTTTGGCAAGTTATATAAATGCAGCTGATTTAAGAAGATGCTTTTTAGAAAATGAACAAAAAATGGTAATGTAATTTTTATAGAACAGAAACAGTATACAATTCTTAATTGCTGAACCAGAGTTTATTGTCTGAATTTGAAGCAGTGAAATGGCACTAGCCACGGCTGTTTTTTTACTCCTCTTGTCCCCTTTAGTGATTTTTTTGGCATGAGATATTTTAGAAAAATAATACTTTTCGAATCTGAAAATTAAACAAGGCTGCTGACAATGGTGGTAGTTGCAGACAACAGGATAGAAATAAAATATCTGGCAGCCGTATTTCAATAGTGGTCCACTAAACAGTCAGCACTGATAGACATAATAAAAGAGTTACAAGAGGACAAGCAGCATACTGACATACATGACATACTGTCCCATCGGTACTGTACATTGCACAACAAAAACATACTCAATACTATGCAGACCTCCACAAAAGCCTAATAATCCCCCAGTTAGGCATTACTTTGACAGCGAACACTGCATGATAAATGACAGAATAACTATAAGTTCAACTTGGTGGTAGCAAAGGAGGATAGTTCATGCGGACACCAACATTACTAGGTGTCTTTCTCTAGGAAGAATGAAAATGTGCAGCAAATTTTGAGTTACAGGTCAGGAGCTAATTTGAAAGTTCAAAGTCTTTCCTGGTGGTGGCACTAAAGTGAAATGATTTTAGGGTGACCAAAACCAGCAACGTGGGAGTATACCTCTGATTACATTGTAATGAAGGTCTGTGATCTCAGTACAATGAAATAAGGTGAGGCGTTGAGACAACTCTGACCAGTTTGTTTAGTGCTGTGTGTAATTTATGTTTGATTTGTTGAAGTAGACCATAACATCATACAACATAAAAAAAAAAGTCATTTTACCAACTAAAATGTATTGTGTTTAACATGAAGGCATTTAAAGCAAAAATCTAGTCTTTTTATTCACTTTTGCTCTTCAGAAAGTTGTCTGTGACACATTCCAGATGTACAGATGTTTAGCAAGACACTGTTATCAAGCCATTAAATAGCGGCTATCATCACCCATCACTCCCATACATATGGGCCAGTAGGGGCCAACTGAATATATAAGTGGGTCCACCCATCCCCATATTTAAACGATTAGTGTATCTTCCCCTCTCGATGTCGACCAGCTTTTCACTTGTTCGGAACATCTATAAACACTTTTTATTTCCAAGATAGTCAGACAACACGTCATACAAACAAGTTCATTTTTGGTGTAACCCTGCCCCTAGAAAAACATGCAAATACGAGGTGAACATAATAACTCTCCACCTGTCCTAGTGTGTGGCCAACTGGTGCTGAGAAAATGCTCACTCTCCCCTGTAGATGGTGTGAGTAGGCTGCATTTGCTTTCTGTTAAAGAGATAAAACAGATTATTTTGGATTCTTCAACTGCGTGAAGCTGTTATTCAGATACATGAAGGAGGTGCTTATAAGGGGGGGTCAAGTGAGAAGCAATAGGTAAAATAAGAAATGGTGCATCAAGTTTGTGTGTACATGCAGGCAGCTAAGGGACTGCAACATCAAATCAGTGGCAGAGAGCAATTATTGATATCCTAGTTTTAACAACTTTGGGGTTGGTCTCCTTGATCCTTTATAAGTGCAGTGTGTACTGTGGAGGAGGGTGGTGCAAGGGAGTGAAATGGGGATGGATAGTGCTTGTCTTTGCTAACTCCCTAAGCCCTGTTAATTTACTGGCATGGCCAATTCAAAACTGAATTGCAAGAAAAACTCATTTTGAATTTGGAGAAAAAGTAAAAAGTAGATAAAATGCTAAATAATTAACTACAAGCAACACTCATACACTCACCTATGCAAAGTGTGGTACTACTGTAGATTTGTAGTTTGTTTCTGGTGTGTGAATATATAAAACGTTAAAAGAAAACAGTGTAAACACATACTTTATTCTTTGTAGTTGGCAAATTGGCTATCAGTGGACCCAACAGTGGGGTTATTGGTGAGTCCAGAGTATGATACTCAGCAACTAACCAGAATCCCATTATAGTTTCTATGGATGCCCATGGTCTGTAGAGGATGGTTCCAAATGATTTTCATGAAGACCTGACATTTCATCTGGTGTAAGTGTCAGGTCAAACCAACACTTTTGGTCCTTGACAAAACAAATGAAACTGTAAGTTTCTGTGGATATTCATGTTCCTCAGAGGATGAATTCTTATGTTTTTGTGCCCCCATCAGGACAAACATGCATCAGTATGTTGTTGTGTCTGACACTTTTCCTGTTGTGGGGTGTAAATGGATATTGGTCCCTCTAGTGGCTGCTAGTGGGAATTATAGGTGTAGAGTTGTTTTAAAACTCACTAGTAGGAAGTAGAAATACAATTACTGATTTTAGGACCATTCTTTGAGGAAATTGCACAAAGGAAAATAGATGACCAAGTACCACACACAATTCCCTAAGAAGCAGCCATAGAACTAGTGGTGGGGCTGCTTTACCATTATGCAATAAATGTTTGGTTCTTGAATGAAGTTTGAGTGATTTGTTGATCCCAGATAAAGTTATCTTGAATAACAGTGTGCTTTGAAATTAATTTGAAATAAAGGCAACATGAGTGGAAACCATGGTCAGTATTTATATGATTGGCTGAGTGCTGATCATGTGATTGCAGTCAAATAAGATTGGTGTGTTGGGAACCCTCCCAGCAAGCACTTGGGTAACAGATTTATGGACATAAGTCTAATTATCTGTGTTCCTGCATTGTTACTGCTGTTATTTTGTTCTACATTGTGCTTCACAATGTTTACACTGTTTCCACACTTTCATCACTGTTAAACAATTAGATATTACCAGTGAATGTGGTTAGACTATGGGTACATATCTCCTCGCTCCTCGATCTTCACTTGAATCGGAAGTCGGTCTGGTCCGCCATCTTGAAGGCCGTCCCAAAGCTCTTATCTCTGCTCCGAGGAGCGAGGAGGGATCTCTGAGGAGCCATAAGTGAAGATACACGAGAGCAGCCTTCAGGGAAGACTTTTACTGGCTGACACGCCCCCTTATTGGATATCAGTTATTGATTAGATGCTGCAGCTGATCGGACTGATCTGACACATCACAACAGTCACTGGATTTTCACACGGAGTGAAGACAGATAACTGATTAAATTCAAGTGTATCACGCCCAAGTTTTATATTTTATTTGTATTTATTTATTTGAATCTGTGTTAGTTTTAGGTCTGAAAAACAAAAGAACCATAAACTACTTTCTTATTTTATTAGAAAGATTTTTCTTTTCATGATCTGTTATTTCCCCCATTCACTTTTATTATGGATACAAAAAAAATCAGAGAGAGTAGGACAGTCTGTCAGCAAGAAATACTTAAATAATTTATTGTCATTTCCATTCAGTCACGTGAGGCTGATCATTCCTGAGCGTCGGATTTGATATGAGTTACATCATTTCAATTTTCCCTGAAATATTTATGTAATACATCATTTCCAATGTTCAAAAGACGCCATAATCACATTCTGGGTTATTCAATAATGAATTCACAGTCAGAATATCAATAAATGCAGATGCAAATAATGAATATATAGTATAAACTCAGTACACAGTATAAATACAGAGTGCAGGTTGTTCATGTGCAGGTGTTTGTTAAACAGGTAACAGGCTACAGAGAGAAAACACTGCTGCTCTGCCAGTGATAACTTGCCTTTATTAGTATTAGCACAGTGCACATGTGCAGACACAAACTCCATCAAAAGTCTCTACAGCTGTTAACTTGACTGACAGCTGATCACAGCTGATCCAGCTGTGATCAGCTGCCGCCGTCATCAGAAACGGATGTCACTTCACATGACGCTTCAGAGGAAAGGACGTCTCATTTCTCTAAAAACAGATTTCCTTGTTTCTTCTCTCCTCACGTGGTTTCCTTGCATCTCTCCATGCATCCCTGGTGGGAGGGACTAAGATGCAAGGAAAGGACACAAGTGAGGGAAACGTGGATTCAATTAAGAGACTTGGGATGTACCCTGTGTTGGTGTTGGTTGGTGAGGTTCCATCCAATGGATGACCAAGAAACTTGTTGGTTGTAATCATGAGCCTTTGTGAGATTTCATGATTAAACCTCTGAAAAAACAGGTTTGATTGCAAAAGCAATTTTCTAAAACAGTATGATATTATTATGCAAAGATAAAAACAGTATGAACGTGCATTCGGCAAAATCACCATTTTGCAGAGTTTAGCAAGGTGACAGCTGAGGGAGCGAAGCTGTTCCTGAGCCTGATAGTCCTGGAACGGAGATTCCTGTAGCGCCTCCCAGAGGGGAGGAGGGCAAACAGTCTGTGGCCAGGGTGAGAGGTGTCTGTGGCCTCCTCAGACACCACTTGTGCTGAGCAGACTCAATGGCGGGTAGTGGAGTACCGGTGATGCGTTGGGCAGTTTTCCCCACCCTCTGCAGTGCTTTCTGGCTATGCTGTGTTGCACTCAATGGTGCAGTAGTAGAAGTTCAAGAGCGACAATACAGTTTATGATCTGATATATTGAGGTCAGACTTTCCAATTATTTTAGCATGGTAATCATCATTTATCATAATGTTTTTTGTTTCATTGATTAAGTAACTTGAGTTGACACACCAGAGAACATGGCAGGGAATGATCAGAAACCTGGATGCCCACAGTTTCTTGGTTTTTATTGGAGTACTCCCACTAATATCCAGGTTTCTTAAACCAGTATATGGTTTTTACATGAACAACATGTAACCAGGATACAGGAGAAACGCACTTATTGTCGGCCTATCATGAGTCGGTCAGTCGGTCCACCACTTTGATTCAGACTGAAGCCACTAGTCTTGTTTTGTTCAGACAGCCTTGTGCCCCTCCCAATACCATCAGCTATCGGACATGTTATACGTGATGACCTTGGCAGCAGATTTGACCAGGCAATGGCTCAACTAATTTCTCATAAAGATGGGCTTGCATGTCTATTTGCCTTCATGGTGTTTGTGTGTATCATAGACTGTGCTACCATGTGATTCTGAACATCTGGTTTTGGATCATGGTGCATTCATACCCAGTTTGAAAATGGCTTTTTATCATTCCTTCTATGGCTGTATTTTGTCAAAGCTACATTAGTTTTTTTCACTGTCTCACTCACATGTGTTTTGTGCCTGGATTGCAACCAGACTGTAAAATTCATAATGTTATGCCTGAGCACTTTGGTATCTGATTTTGAAGACTCAATTCGCCATATTCTCACGGCGGCCATTTTCCTCTGACGTCACGCTCTAGGTGGGAAGCTCAAATGCTGTAATCGAAAAGATACTGTAATATTGCTGTGTTCCAGGTTGCAAGTCGTATAAATGTAGGCAGTCTGACAAATCCTTATCATTTCGCCGCTTCTCGATTGATTAGCAACTGAGAAGACAATGGATAGTCAAAATCTGGAGGGACATCGGGCCTTATTTCAACGTAAAGCAACATTTGATAACCCATTAGCTACCATTAGACGACAGCTAACGTTAGCATTCAACCACTTCCTAGCTAACATTAACGTACCGTTTGATAGTGTTAACGTTACGATAGGAAAGGCGTATAATGCACATCTTGGACACATTTATTTAAGCCTAAAACACACTGGATGTAATCAAGCTTGCAATGTAACGTTAACGGTCTCGCTGTCTCTTCACCCGACCTCAGAAATGTTCTGGTTAAGTCAGTAACATTATGTGATATTATGCTCACTGGAACACATATTTCTGTGTAATGTTCATACAGATTACATCCAACACAAAAGTGTGTTCCAAGTGTGTGGATGTAAGCTTCAGTCCAGTTGCTGGACCCTTTTTTTTTTTAAAATCCTTTTGGGGATCCTGACAAATTCATCCACCCATCTATCAATTTGGTCAAAGGACAGTGACGGTAAACAAGTCACGTTTTTCGACCATCTCGCCATTCTCGCACAGGATTTAAGCTACTTGACAGTGCAAGCTTCACACCCGTTCCCACCCTGAGTGTGACGTCAGAGGAAGATGGCCGCCGTGTGAATATGGTGAATAAATCTTTTTTGTGCAACGGACGGTGAAATTGTAGTAAAGTAGTAGTAAAATGTTTTTTTAAATTTTGAAACACAGAATCAAAACCTGCAATCTCTCTCAAATTGATAGACAGCCCTTAAATACACTAAGACAGCTAATCTAAATGATTAATTTTTTAACACGTTAACATCAGTAATGTTCTGCCTGTATTTTCAGTTATGACCAGATAAGAGAAAAAATGTTCATATCTACAGTATGAGCCAAATACTTCAATTATATATTTGTGAATATTTGTAATTTATCAGGTCAAACTGGGTCTGATGAGGTTTGATTAATGGCTCCTGCTGTGATTGGATGATGAAATTCACATTGAAAATTTGGTGTTTAGCGTAATGTTATATACTGTATAGTATAATGTCAGAGATTTTAATTATAAACCAAAGATGTAGGATTTCTTGGTTTATAAAAATGCAGACTAAATTCTAAACTAAACACAAAAAGAAAAAGAAAATACCCAGCCAGCTTGAACAACAAAACTTGGTGGTTTAGGGTAGTGCTCCACTTCAGCCTCTACTCATGAAATTTTAATCACCTTTGGATGCTATGATGATTCAATTTGATAAAAAATTGGTATTTTTAAAGAACAGTATATAAATAAAAAACGTTTTCGATGCTGCAGCACAAATGCAGACCAAAAATTGGAACTGAACTCAGAACAAATTTTTGGATAGCATAAAATGATCTCGTTTATCTATAATTCAGATCTGAGGGAGCAGTATTAGCCAAAGTGCACAGTAAAATGTGTGCACCCTCTGTCATGTTTGCAGTAGGAGAA
The DNA here is from genome assembly GCA_002120245.1 of Maccullochella peelii. NCBI lineage: Eukaryota > Metazoa > Chordata > Actinopteri > Centrarchiformes > Percichthyidae > Maccullochella > Maccullochella peelii. The sequence goes on along the minus strand of LKNJ01002723.1, from coordinate 37,255 downwards.
TCACATGCAGGTCCCCTTAAAGAGGAAGAGTGAACAGTGATCCGAATCAGTCAGCTGCACTGAGGACCATGTGTGCATGCGTCCTCCTTCCCTCTCATTCAGCTGTTTTAAAATGACACCTCCCCCTCTCCTTCCCAAATCCTGCTCCCGCTCTGAGTGCAGTCATTTCTAGTGCAGAGAAATGTCCCTGGTGACACTGAAGGATGACGCAGGCTCTCTCTTCCTTTCTCTGTTCCACTACCCCCCCACCTACACCATCTTTTCCCTCTTTTGACTTGCTCTCCCCTTCTTTTTTTGCTCTGGCGCTCCCCCTTTCTCCATTTCCTCTCCCTGTCTCCCACTCCCCCTCTCCTCTTGCTGTCTCCCCCCTCTCTCCCCTCCTTCTCGCTCTCTCTCCCTCTCTCTCTCTCTGCTCCAGCACTGCAGTGCTGATTGTGATTGCACACACACTCACACACACACTCACGCAAGCACACACACAGGAGCATAGCTGAGAGGCAAGGACTGCAGCAGCATGCACCAACCGCGGCTGAGCTGTTCGGGGACACGAGGAAGGGGAACTGAGGAGAGCGAATAGTGTGCTATCTCACACCAGCCTGCGTGTGCATCTTTGCAGCGGTGGGAACGATGCATTTCAAGAGCAGATAGCTTATGTTATCCGGACTCCTCTGCACTGCCTCTGCATCCCATTCACCCTGCTCCTCCCACTCCAACTCTTCCTCCTCCTCCTGTCTACAGCATCATTAGACAGGACTACAGATTGACCGGGACTGGCGAGTGGTGGATGGTCAGGTTTGCCCCGGCTGAAAGATTTGTCTGTGGCTATGCTACATCTATACCTTCGGTGATGGCTGGATTGTAATCGACATTTGGAGCTAGAAGATAACCCACAACCCGCAAGGAATCTTGGATGTGTGTGTCATTCTTTACCAGTGTTGTCATTGGCGCATTTCCCCTATTTCGCTGGTTGTTTTTGCCTTCTCTGAGACTTGCTAGCAAGCACTGCAGCATCAGGACCGCAAGACCCATGAATCGGTAGGGCATGAGGACCCAGGGGCAACCCAAAGGAAGGGCTTGAGTGCTTCCATTGCTACCACTGCTGCTGAGGTGCTTATCTTGATTTTTTTCTCTCCAGAAAAGGGTGTCTGGTGGAGGTTGGGGTGGGTGGTGACAGCACAGGTACCCAGGCCCCTGCAGAGCAGAGCGGGTGGCTCTTGCATCAAGGCAGGCAGGACGTCCTGTGGGAAAGGGGGGAAGAAGGGCTGGCTCGAGCGTTGGGCTCCTGATGGTGGCTATTTTTGTCTTCCCTAGCTGAGTGATTGGGACAGCGGGTGGAAGAGAAGATGCTTATGGCCCGAGACACAGCGCGGGACGAGGCTCAAAAGCTACACAGGAAGTGGCTGAAGCACCAGGCCTTTATGGCGGAACTGGCCCGCAATAAAGAATGGCTGGCCAAGATAGAACAGGTGAGTGGAGTTGACCAGGGCACGATGATGAAGGGAGGGAGGGTTGGATGGGGAGGTCAGATAGGCAGAGCAGGTGAGTCGGGAGGGGTACCACGCCAAAGAGAGCACATGACTGAGAAACAGTGTTGATGGTGGGTGTGGTGGCAGTAAAATTGAATAGGTGATAGTGGGAGAGATGTCATCACTCAGTTTTCATTTCATCACTGGGCTTGGGGACATCCTGAATTACATTCTCAAGGTTATATTGTTATAGCGGCCGTGTTGTTTTCAGGTTCACAGGTGGTATGATCCCTGTGGTTCTTTGGTCTTTTTGCACAGAGGTTAGACCATCTGGATTTCACTGCTCAGTTATGGAGGTTACAGTGAAACATATAGAGGACACGTAAACCTTTGAAGGCCAAACATGAGAGAATGCATCTTCCTTCCATTTTCCTATATTTACAAATGGTATGCGTTAGGAACACACAGCTGATATAAGGTCAGTTCCACATCATGAAAACATTCCCAGGTTTGCTTTTGTGCCCCGCATTCCCATCATGCCTTGCTACCCTGACAGAGCAACATCCCATACACACAGAATGTTCTCCATGCCCTCTACCTCAGTGAAGCTCAGGTGGGCTCTTGAGATGTAAATTAGTCAGTGAGACTCCATTTCTGCTAATGGCACATTGCATTTGGCCGGTTTAAGTCACAAATATATTGCTGCTCTCAGAAAAATGTGATTTTCAGCTCAGTCACATGTCGAGCTGCGGATGACGAGGACATGTAGAGAATGCGAGATGTCGTCGATGAAGTTTGCATAAACCATAACTTTTGCTTATAACGTAGAAACGTGCATTGTGTAAAAATGTGTAGTTTATCTGTTTTGTTCAGCAGAGAGTAACATCCTTTGATGTGCTTGTGCTTTTCAACTATTTAAACAGAATTGCTGACTTTAGGTATGCACTGTAAATGTCTAATGATGTATAATAGTTGATTCAGATTGATGAGGGTGGTGAGTGGTGAAACCAGGAAGTACTCTTTTGCGTCCAGCCCCCAAGCATCACATGAACATTAGCAAAATGTCAGACAGATACCATTTTTGTAGCTGGAATCCTATAATTCCCCCATTTTTATAAATATTTGAATCATTATTTTCTCATTAGGAAATGAAATTTCAGTAGCCAAACGCTGCACAAGGGTAGAATCTATGCTTTATTGTGTAAAGTGTATTTTGTCACCACTGTTTTTGATTATTTGATACCCAGTTTTCTTACTTTAACTTGAAATCTAGAAGCAAATGAGTGGCTCCTATCAGTCCTCTACCTGTGGGCAAAAGGTGTGACTATAATACATTACAAGTGACTCCTAGACAAACATTTTAAAAAGAAAAAGCTGAATAACATAGTCGCAGTGTTGGTGAGGTTTATCAGACTTTGACCTTGCTAAAATGTATTTACATCTCTGATAATATCCTGAGAGGTTTTGTTGACATTTCCAACTGTTTTAATTATTAATTTTGTATTGAATACATTAAGAAATTCATTAGACTGTATAGATTTTTACACATTAATTTTTGTAGTATATACAGTATTATTAAATATGCATAAGATAGCAGTGTAACTAATTATAACCATGGCCCTTGAAGACAAGCCCTACTACTGTATATTACCTAATGAGGAAATCCTCATTAGCCATCTTGGCTGTCCATGTGTGAAATGTATTTTAAGGTTTATCATGCTATAGTCTAGACCCTCCCATTAAGCCAGCAGACACCTCGACTTAGTTCAGTCACGATGCAAAAGACTGAGGCTTCTGCATACCAATCAATGTGTGCATATACTGTAGGTTTGTGCTTTTAGCACATGACTCTTTATTTATTCTTTCTTTGCTATAGACAGTTTTTTATAAGTTTTACAAACTCAGTGTTACATCCGTCCTATGGCTTAGTAGTGCAGGATATTATGTTTGTTCAAGTATTGCCATTTTAGCAGTTTACTACGGTCTTTTCATTCATGGTGAGAACACCTGATGTTAATTTTACAATGTCAGAATTACAGAGACTCAAATGGAACTGAAAAAGATTTCATGTTGTCAAACAGATACAGGTTTGGAGTCCATTATGAGTGCATTATGTTACTCGTTGTGGCATTACTGTTTCATTTATTTGAAATTAAACAATAATGCCAATTTCTTTTAGTATGTACTATATAATTATAATAGACTGGATGACAGGTAAATCCAATCCAAATCCAATGCTTGACTCACTACCTGAACCAAATATGGTTTGCCAGATCTATTTTTACACTGAGGTTTTCTGTTTTGGTTTCTATAATGTAGTGCTGAAACGATTTTATGGATTTGTCAATTGACAGAAAATGAATCAGCAGCTGTTTGATGATCGACTAATCATTTGGGCCCAAGTCATTTTTCAAGCAAAACGCCAACCATTCTCCAGTTCCAGCTTTTCAAATACGAGGATTTGCTGCTTTTCTCTGTTTTATGTAATTTAAATATTTTTGGGTTTGGAACTGTTTATCAGAAAAAAACAGCAATTTGGAGCTCCACCTTGGACTTCAGGAAATTGTGACAGGCATTTATCCCTGATATCTGACATTTTAGCGATCAATTGAAATAATCGAGGGAAATAATCTGCAGATTAATCACTTATGAGAATTGTTAGTTGCCATCCCTAGTATAATGTGTGTTTTGTTATTGTGTATTAGTTATAGGTTTTGGGGTTTTTAGTTTGCAATACCAAATCATCTCTAGTGACCAACTAGGTTTGTGCAGCTCAGTTTACGAAGCCTATGTGTTTAGTTGATGAAAAGACACTTTTGAGGAATTATAAACGGAAGAGTAGTGATATTAGCAGATGGTGGAACAATAATATTTTTATATATTTAAAGCAAACTGTTCTCAACATCTTATCCTATGCATGTTATCTTCAACACTGGTGAAATGAAATAAAATGACTTGGATGGATAATCATTCAACAGAAGCTGGACACTGAAAAGCAACATGAATGAGTGTTGGCTCAGCACTTATGATTTTGTGATCACAGTGAACTGAGTTTTTTCCCAGTAGTTTGCCTTTTTGGGATAGTTTACAGTAGAGATACAGACAGGAAATATGGGGGAAGGGGGAGGGTACAACAGGCAACATAGGTCCTGGACCAGAATCGAGCCATTGACATTGCTGTTATATGGTATGCGTCTTCGACCTCTAGGTCACCATGACACCTTCTAACCCATAATCAGATGCCTTTAATGTATGTGCACAATAAAATTTTAATATTTCAAGTTTCCAGAATTTTAAAGAATACAGTTAATGTTTTGCCTATCACGTGACTCTACTCAGAGAGACATGGAGCGGTCCTCTGCCTAGAACAACATCTCAGCTTGAAATGAGAACGGACTGAAACGGGATACAGCTTTACTTGTGAATCATCAGCGTATTTGTGTAACCTTTCATGCCAAATACCAGATAAATCAGCTGAAAGGTTTGCCACTGAATGCAGAAGATGGCTGATCCATAGAGGTTGCCTCTCCTGTGCTGACTGGCATGATTTCCTAAAGTTCCTGTGTACGTAGCCCCTTACAGGCAGTTACAGAGACGCTCATGTCTCCATAGCCCTGCTAACATCACGTAATCTACCCCCATCGCTCTCTCTCTCTGTCGCTACCTGAGAGACAGAGAGAAAACATGACGCCGCGTCCTGCCGTGATCTGAGAACTCTGCGTCCTTTTGGAAGGGTTCCCGTCTCGGCCCCTCACCTCTGTTCTCTCTCAGTAATTACTCAGCACATGAAACCAGGCGCACAGCTCCAGGCCGGCTTGTGTATGTGGAGAATCTGTGGGAGCATCTCTGTTACTGTGAGAGGACTCACTGCTGACCTTGTGCCAAGCTTTACGATGGGCTCAGGGGTCAATGCTTGGTAAACACACAAAGCATGGGCCTGTCTAGCTGGAGAATATACAGTAGATCAGTGACAGGCTAATGAACACACACCACCTACATATTTAAATATGGACACTATATCCATTGGTCGCCTCTGTCTTACTAGGGGCTGGTACCCAATACATTTTAACATAGATTTGGGATCAACAAGGCTATTTTTCGGACAAAGAAAGATGAAGCTATTAGTTTATATTTTATATCTACATACACTGAATATCCAAAATATTAGTAGCATCTTAATATTTAGTTGCTGCCCCTTTCGAACAGTCCCACATTTAAAAATCATCTTCCTCCTTTGTATGTGATTGGTACAACATTAGTAAAGGAAATGAACAAGGGATTATGGCTTCACTTCAACACATACATTCAACATATTTGGCAATGCATGTTCAGCTGGCATCTCATCAATAAATTCCATCATCAAATAATAAATCCCAATAGACATTTTGACATGTGACAGTAGGAAAAGCACAGGTGTAGATGATAAAATGAATGATGGCTGAATTCCATTTAGCTGCTTCAGTTTCAGGGTCCTAGTACTGTGCATGCTGGCTCACTGTCACACTGTCATGGCTTACTGGGACACAGAGCCATCGTTAATGTTATTAGTAACACCTGTGTTTTTCCTACTGTGACAAGTCAAAATGTCTGCCATGAAAAAGACCTATACTTTACAACTTCACTACCATGTCTCGGGCACAAGCCCATCTTCAAAATGGGTCGCAAATATACAGTATAGTAAATTTTTTGAGGGCCAAGTCATTTCATAAAATATCTGGGCTCTGTAGTTTTAGTAGACATTAGTCAAACAGATGTAAATTGTTGCTGTGCATTTGTTGAGGACTATTTTCAGCAGTAGATGCCATTTGGTGCTCTAGATCGTGTTCAGCAGGACGGTGTATATGGTATTGCCGTATTCACATTAATGAAGGAATGTGCCACCCAGTGCAATGGTGTTCTTAATAATTGTATAAAAGTCTTTTTTTAATATCATGTTGTTTGTTGATGCTATGTCTCGATGTCTGACTTCATTAGTTGTCTTGTGTTGTGATGTTGTGAAGCAAAAGATAATTTCCCACTGTGTGGACAGTAACGTTCCTAACTAATTAACTATGGCACAGAAGAATAAGCTACTGTATATCAGGCCACTTCATGGGATTTGTTGATAACATTTACTGCTGTATATGTAAGAATGGAGTTTTGTGGACTTTTTAAAAAATTATTTCTGCTATTTTTATTTTATACCGTCCAATATGCAACACCATCTTCTGAAGGTCCTATGAATTAGCTAAGAATAAACATATGATTTCAGTGTAGTTTGGTTATTTTAAACTATGCGTTATTCAATTAGCATAAACATTGTTCACACTGTTCCATATTGTGACATCTGTTGGTATCAAACCTGTACATGCTGTTCTAGTATGAGTGCAACCTATAATAACCTAATACCAAGCATGTAGCATCATGTTTAGACGTCTGTATGAGTACTACACGCTCATATGCATCAACTTATTTTTTAGGGGCTTGTAATGTTGTTGGCCAACTTTGACATATTGGTACTTGGCATTATGAAGTACTAATATATCTTAACCTTCTTACTGTCTCTTTAGTGTCCATTTGGCTGTTGTCCTGGGTGGAGTAATGGAACAATGTTCTTTTTAAACAGTTTCTAAAAATTGGTGTGCATTAGTTATCTCAGTAACTTGGGTCATGATGTTACAAACCTGGTCAATGAAGGGAAAATATGGACAAAAGACACAGCATCTGAGGTTTCCTTTTCTTCAGTCCAACGACGTGTTGGCTAGAGTTAGTGAACATATTTCAAATAAGCTAAAAGCTAACTGTGCTTGTTTTTAATTAATTTAATTACATTCTGTTACACATATCCAGCACTATTATTGTTGTGTTACACCTGTGAAATCTTGTCATCTTCATTTGTTCTTCATTTAAACACTACCAGTAATAGACCCGGTCCAGTCATACCATGCTTTTGCTATAAAACAGCATAGTGCAAACACTACAGCTTACAATATATTTGCAGTGCACTAGAAATGAACAAAGCTGCAGCTGCAGGTAACCATCCTCTCAGGGCGTTATTTGACTTGGTGACTCCAAACACACTCTAGTGTGTTAATACACTTGGTGTATGTATTATGTTGGTAAGCATTATATTGTCTTGATGGTCTTGAAAAGTCTTGTATCTCCAAAAACCCTGTCATGAATGAATTAAAAACGGTTTGGTTTCACTCTACATGTTTAAAATCCTACAGACTTTCAGTGGATTCATTTTGTCTTAGTAACTTTTCAATAAAAAGTGTACCAGCAGGACAATTAAGTAACAGTCTCTCATGTCTTTAATGCAGTATAGATGAACTTACCCATTCCCCCTGCTGTTTTCAACTGCTGTATACACATTGTTTCTCATGTACCTTATTTTACTTACTTTGTTAGGTTATTGTGTTTGGGTTGTTTTTTTTTTTTCTCGTTTTTGTTGTAGTTATTGTCCTGATCTTTTTCTTTAAAATTTCATCTGCACATCTGTATTTTTTGTCTATTACACTTTTTACACATTTTTCTCCAGATAAATTGCTTTAATCCTAATTAAAACAATTTTTGATTTTAAATAAAGACCCATAACAGCATGTTACAGTATTAAAACAGCTGCTTTAATGGATGATACATTTCTGTCTTGATGGCAATGGTACTATCAGAAAGAGCATGCTACTAGCTACTAGCGTTGCATGCCACCCATTCATCGCAGGTCAAATCCTTCTCAAAAACTAGATATGAACAAAGATGTGTATGACATTGTCTTAATGATGACATTCACCCTATTTAGCATAATGCCTTTTGGAAGTAGTGGAATCCATTTCTTTGTATGCTGATTCAAAACACATGCACATGTGAAAAAGTACACTTAAGTAATCAAAACACATGAGTACATAATAATGTTGAAGTATTTTTGTGGATGTCAGCTGAAAGCTGTTTGTATCAAGAGGGAAAAGTCCAGAAATAAATAATCACATCCATCCATCCATAGGCACATCCACTCAAAGTTGACCGTTTGCTGGTTTGACGTTACTGTAATACATGGTGTTGGTGTTGCATTGTGGGTTGGGCTGAAGGGACAACATAGCATCAAAGAAGGAAGCTGGCATCTTCATTTAGTGATATTTGCAGTATTATGACTCTTTGATAAGCTAAATTTGATTTTGGATGTCTGCTTGGTGTTTTTTGATTCTCCATCGGTGTAAGTGTTATGCAGATAATAGCATACGTTGCATAGTGTTACTTTTATGCATACAGTAGGTGTGAATACATTGTTGTTTGTGCCAGTAGTATAAAACAAGTCCTTTAATCCCACCCATTATTTCACTATGCTGCATCAGCATTACAAGAAAGCCTGCAGAATTTGGCAACACAATGCCGCCCTAATAGCATGATTCATATGTGGTAGCCATTAAAATATCGCACTATGTCAGCCATGACTGCCTCGAAAATTCACTTCACAGATGCCCTTTGGATCCAACTGTGCCCATGCTGTAGCACAGCCCAGCACACCCGCAGCCTCATTCCTGTTCCATAAACCTTTGATTCTTCCTCCCTTGCTTCCCTTCTTCCTTTACTCTGCCTTTCTCCTCTCCTCTCTCCACCCCCTCTCTGATTTCTTCTCCCTCTGCTTCACTCTGTGTGTCAGTAAAGCCAAGAGAGGAGAGAGAGAGAGACCTGCTTTCTGCTGGCTCTGCATTATGAGAGGGAGAGCGAGGCTGGGGAAAGATAGGAGCAAGAGAGAGGGATGTGAGAGAGTGAGTGCTGGCAGCAGTTAAGCAGAGGGCCTGTGCCAAGAGGAGGAATGCAGCACTGCATTATGAAAGCCATAGGATATAGGTCCAGCTCTCTGTGACAGATAAAGGAGAGAAGAAGCAGAATTTAGAAGATAAAATCCATCATATGCACAGTGGTTATTACAATACGAGCTAAGTAACTAACTATCATATATAACATATATAACAGAAGGATGTGGAATAAATGCTTGTTTCTTGCTACACCATTATCAGGGGCTTTTAAGTCATGAAGGTCTATGCTTTAATGAGCTTTTGTGAGCCAGATGCAAAAATATCCCGAATCTTGTCATAGAAGGAAAACACCTCCCACTCCTCTAAGTCTAGGTATGGGAGGAGACTGGTAATACTCTATTTCAGGGAAGAGCTTCATTGACACAAAGGGAAATGCCACATGCTTTGATCTCACCGCATCTCCTCGTCCACATCACGTCCTGAACAAAGCCCAAGATTTAAGCGAGGGAAGAGGAGCAGAAGAGCATAGGCGAAGGACAGAACAGGGCTTTATTAGACTTGCCATGCATGATTTTTAGGTCAGCCTGAGGCCAAACTTTGCTCCATACACCTGCCTCTCTGCAAGCAGGGGGCTCCAGCCTTGGCATCGAGCTGTGTTTTCCCGAGCTATTTTGGGTACAAACCTCAATTTAGCCACTCACTTTCAGCACTATGAAATGTTATTCTCATAGTGCTTTTCAGAAGTAATGTAATACGTACAATATATTAAAACAATAAGCACAGGTTCATGGTTTAGAATAGCATGATGCGTTAAGGTATGTGTGTGGAGATTAGGGCCGTTTAGTACATACAATATTGCAATAGCGATTATCTAAAAATCATTGTCATAGAAAAAATGGATATAGAATGAATACATTTCGATTCAGAAATAGATTTTCTTTGTGCTTGAAATCTAAAATGGTGGACAGTTTTGTGCAGCAGTTCACAGATCATCTCATAAGCCCATAAGAAACACCCCTTGAAGCAAAAGCTGACATTAAAGGCGCGTACGAGTGAGAAGTAAAAAGTCACACAGTCAAGAAATGACAGTCCAACATTTTTAAAAAGGAGAGGTTTAACACGTAAAAATACATAGTGACTTAAATTGATGTTATGATTTGGATCAATCTGAACTGTGTTATGCAGTTCTTTTACAGTCAGTTTAACAATTGGTCCTTAACAGTTGTCACTTTCTATCTCCAGGAGGGTCAGGAGCTGATCCAGGAGAAGCCGGAGCTGCGTCTAGTCGTTCAGCAGAAGCTGGAGGAGATCAGAGAGTGCTGGTCTGACCTGGAGAGCACGACCAAGGCCAAGGCCCGCCAGCTGTTTGAAAACAACAAGCCTGAGCCGGCAATGAAGAGCTACTCGGACCTGGACAACCAGCTCTCCCACCTGGAGCGGCAGCCCCCCCAGCTGGAACAAGCACACCATCTGCCCACCTTCAATGAGCAGCTCCAGAAATTCCAGGCAAGTCTCAAGGCTTTCCAGGCCCTTTTTGAGAAGTTGTTGTCACCGTCTCTTTTATTAAACTAGTGTTACTGAAACCCAAATGATTCTTTTATTTGTGAAACACTTTGAGAGTTACCTCCATCAGTTGGTCTTCCACTGAGCTCTGGATATCCTCTGCCTTGTCTAGCACATTGTCTTGTGTACTGCCCTGCACATTTCCACATTACCACTCAAGTGTCTACAAACTTTTATTCTCTAGTTTCTGTTCGACTCTGACATGTGTACATTTGACATTTTCATACTGTGGAAAAACTGCACAGCCCACCTACACACCAGGCCAATATACTGTACAAACACTTTAGCATTGTAGTACTTATATTACATATATTTATTTTTTTATATCTATCTTTGAATTTCTATCCTTTATATTTCTTTTTCTGATTCTTACTTTTACTCTTAGTCTTTATTGCTCTCTAGTGTTTGAGCACTGCCTCAAGAGCGGCAGGGTGGCTGCTTACCACTGCACATATTGTCTGAGCATGTGACAAATCTTGAATCTTAAACCTCAGTGGAAAAAGGTTTTGGGAGGTTTTTGGAAGATAGCAATCTGTAATGGTAAATAACAAGCCCAGGTTAAGACTTTATAGCTAGCAAGCGTACCTAAGTATTTATTGCCAACTTTCACTGTTAGTGTTTTTATCTTTTTCACTGGTCTTCAGCAGTGGTGGAGGAAGTATTGAGATCTTTTACTTAAGTAAAGGTAACAGTATTAAAATACTCCATTACAAGTAAAAGTCATCCATTCAAAGTCATAAGTATGAGCAGCAAACTTAAAAGTGTCCAAAGTAAAAATACTCATTATGCAAAATGGCACCATTCAAAGTGTTATATTTATCATAGACATTATTAAAATATTATTTCTGATGCATTCATGTATAAGCAACCTTTTATTGCTGCCTAGGTGGTGCTTTATTTACTTTTGGGCAGTTTAATCTATAACTGCATCATAACTGGACCAGTAACTCTAGCTGTGAAGTAAATGTGGTGGAGTAAAAGGTACAATCTTCGCCCCTGAAAGGTAGTGGAGTAGAAGAAGCATAAAGTTGCATAACATGGACATAAAATTAAATTAAATACAATAGTACAGTAGTACAGTAGTAAATGTACTTAGTTACATTCCACCACTGAGTTTTAGTTTTGCCAAAAAACAAAAAAAACAAAAACAGCCTTTGGTTCTATGACTCCACCCTGGGACATTGAACAAAAACATTATTTCTACCTCCACAGCACCTTTGCCCATGAGAAATGTTTGTATAACTAAACCCCTCTAATCTGCCTTGATATAGCGAATGCTTCTGACAGACTGCATACTTCAGCTCATTGTTGCTTATGTAATTTTCCCCAGCTCTGTCCACAGATGCCGCTGTTGTTGCATGTTCTTAAACACGAGGTCCGGTGGCATTAAAACATGCACCATATGCTTTTTTTTCCTTAAAGTGAGGCAGCCCATTACATAACCCTGAAATATTCTGATAGGAAAACAGCTGATGTGCTGTGTTTGTCCATCCCTCGTATGGCTGTAACATGACCTTCCACTTCCCTCCGGTGCAGGCTATGGAGTCTCAGATAGGGGACTTTTACAAAGATGTGGGAGAGCTCGGAAGCTTGCAGGGGGTCTGCCTACCCCAGCGAGGGCTGATGGCAGGTGACAGAGAGGGTGGTGAGCAGTCAGGCGTGGTAGAGACCCGCATCGTTCGCCTCATTGAGCCCCTGAAGGAAAGACGTCGCATCCTGCTGGCTTCCAAAGAGATGCACCAAGTCGCTCAGGACCTGGAGGATGAGATAGTGAGTATACACTTCTTTCCCATCCTTTCATTTCCTCTTCCATATACACCGTTTTTAATTCCCTTTTGTACATCCGTCAAAGATAGTATATTAAGGTATATGGTATTATGGTAGATATATTTAAGGAATCCGAATTTAAAAGAATTAATGCATCATGGAAAGTACATGTGTCTTCCCCATGGATTTCATGTTTAATGCTGTACATAGACCTTACATACGCATTCTGAAAAATGTAATGACCTGACTGTGGTTACTTGATAGCTGTGGATTCAGGAGAGGCTTCCCTTGGCCTCCTGTAAGGATTATGGGAATAACCTCCAGGGTGTTCAGCAGCACGTAAAAAAGAACCAGGTAAGTGTCAAAGATGACGTATGGCCATGGTCAGCTGAAACGTGACCTAAACCCCGCTCAGTCTGGGAACTTACCTCTGATTGGTCCTTCAGACACTCCAGAGGGAGCTGACAGGGCGGCGGGCTCGCGTTGAGGAGGTCCTGGACAGGGCGGGGATAATCGCTTCACTGAGGACTCCTGAGGTGGAGTTTGTGCGTGAAGGGGCAGGGCATGTGCGCCAGCTCTGGGAGGTTTTGCAGCTGGAGACGGAAAGGAGGTCCGTGATGCTGGACGCCACGCTGCAGGCTCAGCAGTACTACAGTGAGGCAGCTAAAGTGGAGTCCTGGCTGTCGGGTCAGAAGCTCCATCTGGTCAATGAAGAAAAAGGCACGGTACGGACAGCCCTGACTGTCATACAGGTATTTGTTGGCTTAAATCCTAAGTGAGCGTGTGAATTATATATTATATAATATTTTTCAGGATGAGGCGAGCACCCTGCAGCTGCTGAAGGCCCACCTGGCTCTGGAGCAAACAGTGGAAACATATGCAGAGACAGTAGGCATGCTATCCCAGCAATGCCAGCATCTACTGGAACTTGGACACCCAGAAAGGTGTGGCAAAGCAACTCATATAGCCCAAGAAAAGAGGAAAGTCTGATTTTTGCATGTTCTATCTACCGTGTAGGACGATATAAGGGTAACATTGCCAATGCTCATCTTGTCGGTAGCTGTAATATTGTGTTTTCTCTCAATTTTCAACAGTGAGCAGCTCACCAAGCAGCAGTCCCACATAGACCGGCTGTACGTGTCTCTGAAGGACATGGTGGAGCACAGGAAGACCAAGCTGGAGCAGCAGTACTGGCTCTATCAGCTCAACAAGGAGGTGGAGGAGTTAGAAAAGTGGATCACAGAGCGTGAGGCGGTGGCCAGTTCCACCGAGCTGGGCCAAGACCTCGAGGATGTCACGGTCAGTCCACCAACACTAGGCTAACCACAGGCGATATTAAACTTTTACAGTCTGAGTAATTTATGAGCGAACACCATGAACCATGATCATATAACTATGTGACATACTTCACATCAGAACAATGAAACACAATTGCGTTGTTAATGTAATAACTGAAACAAATAATTTAATGTGAAAGCAGTAATAGAAAACAGTAATAATAATCTTATCATGTCAGGACATAGTTGTTTCTGTTCACCAGCTGTTACAAAGCCCTGACTTGTATATTTATTTATTTTATTTACCTCTCGTATTTAATTGTTCTAGAAAAAGTTGAAAGAAATATGTTATTTTCTGCAGTGCATGTCTAAATGAACCAACATGTAGCAATTATTTTAACACTGAAGACTTTAAGACTGTAATAAAACAGAAAATCTAGCTTATCACTAAAATCACTTTTATGTATAGACCAGGCAATGTTTTGTTTATGAGAGGTGTTTTCACTTATTTAAAGATAAACTTCTGAACTTTAAAATATTTAATTTAGTTTTTAAGCCCTGTTATCTTCTGATCAAATCATGATTTAATTGCTCAGCCTCATGCAACAGAACATAACATAATGTCCATAGCACAAAGGATAAAGTAAATAGGCCTATACATAATATTGCCATTATGACCATTTGTTATTTTTAGGTAGTGAGTTAAATCATGATCACATGATTATTTTGTAGGCCCATAAATTAATAAGTAACAGTGGTTGCCGTTGGACCCTGTGCATACCAAATATGACTTTTATATGCTTTGTTTTATGCTTGGCTTGAGTTAGGCATGACATTTAGTCCTTATAGTGTTTAAAAATAGAACAATACTATTTTAATAAAAATCCCTGTGATGGTGGGAAAATGGACTCCATTATTTAATTTTTTTAATTATTAAAAAATATAATGTATGCTGGTGTAAATAACCCAAACATGAAATGCATGCCTTACAGTCTTTCTTTCTCTCTATAGATATTCTAGACAAGCTGTGGACACAATTACTTCAACACTAATACACACAAAATACAGATCAAAAATTACTATAGAGTTTGGTCAACACCTCTCTGGCAGTGGGTGCTTTCCATTTGGCCAACGTGGCTCCTCGCTACCCTCACTCGCATCTCTTCCTCGCCTCTTAGCTCCTCCCACTGGGGTTCCGAGGAAGAGACACGAGGATGAAGGAATTTTGTTTCCAGTGTCATTTTGAGGAGACGCAATTACCCATGACGCACAGCATCCTAACTGTCTTAATGTGTGGAAATAATAAAACAACAGTTTAAAACAACTGATGTGTGATGACAGCTGCTCCAATTCTACTAACTATAGATCTGCTGTGGTGTCACAGAATGTGACTGAAATAAATAAAACCAATAAACAATCTTTTTTTTTTTTTTTACTGAAAGAACAGAACAGACATGAGAGCGCAATAAAACAGCTCTAAATGCTATAAAGGCTATATAAAGGCTCAGGCTGATATTGTAGGACTAAATGATAACTGTGACTGTGCGTCTGTATAGCTGTATATTTTTCCTAAATGAACCAAGATGAATGTATAATGAAAACTAAGAAAAGAGGAAGAAGAGAGAAGTGTTTTGGCTGATGAAGAAAAAGTAGACAAAGTAGCAGAGAGTGTTTTTATGTTTCATAAGTGATTTGTATCGCACACACATCCAATCATTTTTATTTTATGAATAAACTAGAGCTGCAATTAATTATTATTTTCATTACTGATTCATCCGCCAATTATTTCCTCAATTAATCAGTTAATCATTTTTTCTGTAATAATGCCCATCATGTATTCAAATTACTCTGACTAACAGTCCAAAACTCAAAGATTCAAAACTCAAAACTCAATTTACAATGATATAAAAAAGCTGAAAGGTAGCAGCAAATGTTTGGCATTTAGCTTGAAACGTGACTCAAATGATTTATTCATTAGCAAAATAGTTGATAGTTACTCCTGATTCCACAGTTAGTTTGCCAGATCTATTGTATTCATGCAACAATATTAACATTACAGTTGCCACAGCTGCCCGGCTGTTCCTTTCACTGTCCCATTAGATCAGCTAACCAACCACTGAACAGATTCATCAAACAGGAAAAAACTTCCACTCTGCTCCAAGCTCCTTGTCTCCACCAAGATGAATTTAAGGGACTGAAACATCCTTGATGATGGCAGACCTCTGGTGATTTCCGGGTTACGGAGAGTGAGGATGGGAGAAAGCATAATTAGCAGAATGGAAAGCACCCACTGTCTCAAAAAAAAGTTAATATTAAGTTTATTTATTGCATCATATAATGCATTGTGTTATTGTATCAGAATGAATTGTTATTGTGTCCAGTCCCTGTAGTGTTGTGTGGTCTATGTGTGTTCCAGGTGCTTCAGGAGAGATTCATCAAGTTTGCCTCGGAAACCAATGGCATTGGCCAGCAGCGCATGGAGCAGGTGAACAAAATGGTGAACGAGATGATCGACTGCGGCCACTCGGACGCGGCCACCATCGCTGAGTGGAAGGACGGACTGAACGAGTCGTGGGCCGACCTCCTGGAGCTGATGGAGACCCGCAGACAGATGCTGGCAGCATCGCACCAGCTGCACAAGTTCTTCACTGATTGCAAAGAGGTACAGTCAAAACAAATATCAGCCTGTGATGCAGGTGTACCTGGTGTGTTCCTCATTGCTGTTTCAAAGGTAGACAGTCTGGCCGTGACATGCAGCTTCTATTTTTAAAGCACTCGTGATAACGACACTGTCCTGTGTTGTAGGTCTTGGCTCAGATCGCAGGGAAGATGAAGCAGCTGCCAGAGGTGAGGGCGTGCCAAGCCAACATCACCAATCCAGCCACCCTGCAGAGACTCATGCACTCCTTTGAGCATGCCCTTCAACTGCTAGTCGCACAGGCAAGTGATGTGATTTCTTTCTGAACCCATCAGCCACACACCGTACTTGCTGCTCATGATCATATAAATTTCACCAAACATATTTTTGACAAAAAACTGTATTGTTGGCCACATCCATAGACTACCCAGCCCGAGTATATAAGTATATTTCAATATGTGCTTGTTTGTTTGAAATAGCTTGTTTTGCTCGACCAACAGCCAGAAATCCCAATTGAATCAGTTCAGTTCAATTTATTTTCTACAAACACAACCATTCTTCTACACTGACTATACTCTGCTGTGATGAAGCCACAAACTCCTTTCATCCTGTCTTGGTGCAGGTGAGGCAGCTACAGGAAAACGCCGCCCAGTTGCGTACCATCTATGCTGGCGAGAAGGCTGAGGCCATTATGGTCAAAGAGCAGGAAGTGATGGAGGCGTGGAAGGAGCTGCTGAGCTCTTGTGAGTCCAGTCGCGTCCAGGTCACTTCAGTAACCGACAAGGTGCAGTTCTTCTCTGTGGTGCGTGAAAACCTGATGTGGATGGAAGGCATCATGGGTCAGATAGGATGGGATGAGCCCCGGTAAGACATCTGCCATATCCTTGTTTAGCTGTACACCGTCTTTATTCTTCGGTGTTGAGATGTGCATAAAACCTTACACTTGTATACAGTATGTGGTCCAGGTTTAGTAGCTGCATTTTGTGGTTCAGTTTTCAGTTAAACTGAAAGTCTCTGTGGTCTTGTGCAGTCCCTGTAGACAGAATTTCATTAATGTGTAGTGTCAAATTAGGCTGCTGTGCCACCTTGACCTAATTTCACATGACATCTGTTATTCATTTTTATGATGCAATTGAAGGCTATACATTTTACACTGTAATCACTGCCATTATTTGTCATTTTACCCAACCAGTTCCACTGTGCAATAAGCTCGTAGCACTTTAACACTTGGTTATTCTCGATATACTCGATATATCAACAAATGGACATACAGCACTGTGGGACTGATAAAGATAGTAAAACATATGTACATGTCCTGTATAGGGCTGCAACTAGAGACTACATTGAAGAAAAAAAACAAGGACTAAGAGTATATAGTCACGGTAGTGGCAATGTGAGACTGTAATGCTCATTGTAAAGAAATGTGTGTTTGATCTTTAGCAGTTGTGGTGAAGTTAAATATAATAATTGGCCAGAGGGTGTAGTCAGCATAAACGTCTATGGTAACCTGCTGTATATCAGAAGGGTTTATCATGCTTTGTGCATGGAAGTATTACATAGTCTATTTGTGTGAGGATGGTGTAAGCTGGTTGTACTGCTGGCACTAGAAGAAAAGTCGGGGGACCACCAGAGTCATTATTATTCATCCTCTGGACACCATGGATATCTGTACCAAATTTCATAGCAATCCATCCAATAGTTTGGACCAAAGTGGTGACAATGCCATCCCTAGGGCCACGCCAGAATCAAGGTCATTTAGAATCACAGAATTACACAATGAAATGTAAGTTGTAGCCCCTTCATGCTACACACACATAGAACATACTGTATATACAAATATTTAAATTTAGAATAGAATTAAATTAAATTAAAATTAAATAAATTAAATAATATATACAATTATTTACATACATACATATATACCTATACACATATACACCCAGAAAGTAATAATTATGTAGTCCATCTTTTTGAATTTGTGTCTGCAGGAATGTAGCAACAAGATAGTGTTAAAAAAAAATCGACAACTGGGAAACATTGTCCATCAACTTTGACTATGTTTGTGCACCAAGCATCATTGATGTTAACACAGAGTCCACCTTCCTTCGTCTTGTCTCCCTTGGTCCGCCCGTTGAGTGCAATAGTTTGACCCGGGATGTTGAGGTGGAGCCAGGTCCCTGTAAGATGTGGGCTCTGATTTCCCGTTGCTAGGTTAGCCTGAGTCACATTTCGTCCATTCCATTTTCCTGTGGCCAGACATTAGCCAGGAGTAGGCTGGGTAGTGGAGCAACCTTAGGTTGAGCTGGTTTAGCTGGATGATTGGAAGATGGCGTGGGCAGTGATCGTCTCAAGGTCCGCTGCACTTAATCCAATCCCAGCGGTTACTTTTCCAATAACGATGAGTGTATTTATGTCATAGGTAATACGTGATTCAGAAAAAATAACAAATTAAAACAAATATGTAGCAAAGTTTGAAGGAACTACTGGCCACCGCATCTGCACGCACCTCCATCAACTAAAAATTCTGACAATCGACTATTACAGTACGTAAACTGGTATACACTCTGCAGGTATAAGGATTCCCTAATAGTATTTGATGCTTAAACTGAATAATCTGATCTATACCTCCTCAGAGATTTGACAGCTCTGGAGGTGATGATGAAACAACATCAGGAGCTGAAAGCCAAAATAGACGGCCGCAGCAAAACCATACAGCAGTGTGCAGATCTCGGCAAGATCCTGATAGCTGCAGGCAACCCTGCATCAGAGGAGGTCAGGCTAACAAACAGTAAACACAAACACTTTGAATGACTATCACACATGCCATAAAAGAATACATAAAACCCATACAATTACTTGATTACGATGTAGCAACATGTTGTTGTGGTCATGACTGCAATCTGTCTGCCACCACAGATAAAAGAGAAGTTGGACAGCCTTCTGGCTAAGCAGAAGGATCTTGTTGAAAAATGGGACAAACACCAGGAAAAGTTACAGCACAGTGAGTAACTCACTAGACGACTACATCAGAGCAGAAGCAGCTCTTAACACATGTTAAATGTCAAATGGACTCAAACTATAAATTATTTTTCAATTTTGTCCTGTTCTCATGAATCCTGTATGACTCTTATTGTTCTTCTTGTTTGAGCTAACATTACACACTCACTCTGAACCATAATGTACACACACAAGCATTTAAACAACAGATTTCCACTGGAGTGTGCATTAAAATGTGGTGTGATGGTAACTGTGCTGGTACTGGTCTGCTGTCGCCTCCAGAGCAGGAAAAGTTCCAGTTTGTGCAGGAGACGGTGAAGGCGGAAGCCTGGCTGAAGGCCAAGGAGCCGCTGATCACCTCCAAGGAGCCAGAGGGAGGAGAGGCCCGGGCCCAAACAGACGAGGTTGAGCAACTCATCCTTCGCCACGAGGCCTTCCGCAAGGCTGCGGTAACCTGGAAAGAACGCTTCAGCTCACTCCGCCAGCTTTCAGCAGTAAGCATGACTGTAGATAAATGTTTAATCAGTTTGGTGGAGTCACAATTTAATACTGCTACAGGAAAAAAATGTGACCTTGGGATGCTGTGTTTGCTTAGCAGGCATGGGCGCATGCCATGAGTTTGCATCATTAAATCTGTCTCATGATGTTTACAGCATGTTGTGTACCCTCACTCCCTGCACCCCATCTACCTTTCATGCTACATTGTTTAGTAGCCAATAAAACAGACTGTTTTGAGCCAATCATTCCTGATAACTTGTTGTACTTCCATTTTATTGGACCATCCTGCCTTTGGTTTCTGGTTATAATTGGGTTTATGTAGTGCTATTAGTCATTTAGTTAACTCTCTCTTTAGGCTGAGAAGAAAAAAGAAGAGGACAAAAAGACAACCCCACTCTCCAGCCGACGGATGTTCCCATTATCTTGTCTGACTCCCAGTGTTCCCTCAACCAGTGCTACCTCATCTTTCTTGAGGCATACGGTACAGGCGCATATAGAACCCAAACTCTTACAGACCAGTCTGGATCTGGGTGCCACCCCTGTAACCCAGAGATTGTCCTCAACCCTCGCCAGTTACAACCCAGTTATAAATGGATCAGGCTACCACGGACTGGAACAGCAGTGCAGTGGGAAGTTGGTGAGCTCCTCGTACCTTGGGATGAACCACCAGGCAGCCGGAGGTGGAAGTGACTCCGGTTTCTCTGCGCTGACCTCCCACAGTATTGGAGCAGACACTTCTACTTACCTTGGGATAAACCATCAAACTGCTGGGAGTGCAGAGAGCTCTGGATACTTTGGACTGACTACTGGATGTGTGGGTGGTATGCAAAACCATCTAGGCAGTGGCAGGTTAGGAAGTTCAGGTAACCTAGCTCAGCAACCAAGCAGTGCAGGTATGGGAAGCCCTGGCTTTCTGCCTCAACAGAATATGGGCAGTTCTGGATATTTGGCCCAGCCACAAAATATGGGAAGTTCTGGATACTTGGGACAGCAGCCTAATTTAGGGAGTTCGGGATATTTGGCACAACAACCTAATATGGGGAGTTCTGGGTATTTGGCACAACAGCCTAATATGGGGAGTTCTGGGTATTTGGCACAACAGCCTAATATAGTGAGTTCCGGATACCTAGCGCAGAATTATCAGGGCAGTGGGGGATTGGGTAGCTCAGGCTATCTGGCACAAAATCATTACAGCAGTGGAAGTCTGGGCAGTTCTGGTTTCCTGGCACAGAGTGGTGGCATCATGGACCCTAAAATGGCATATGCATGGCAGCACCTGAAAGCTGACTTCATGCAGCCCAGGATCAACCACATCCACAAGGCTGTAAACCCCCTCCTAGAAGCCAGCAGAGTGCAGAGGGAACAGTTTGGGGACATCCCAATGGCAGACATGATGGGGCCAGAGTCAGGGCTGGAGCTCCTCCATGGCCGTCTCCAGAGGGATCCCCGTGGCAGCCGCTCTGATCCTCAGATGGATCATCTGAGGCGAGAGAGGGAGTACAAGCTGGGTAGACAGACTTCCAGCGAACAGGAGATCCAGGCCAGGCTGAACGAGCTGCCGCTGATTGTGCGTCAGGAGCGTTACCGGAGGCGCCTGGAAAGGCAGTCATCCAGTGAACAGGAGGGGAGCAGCAAGCAGAGGCTGCAGAGGCAGGACTCGAGTGACCTGGAGGGCTCTGTTAAGGAGGGCTCTGACAAACGCTCAGGGTATGTGAATGAGTCGTGCCGGTGACTGTGAAATTCAAATGATGTATACAAAATTTGGCTTTACAGTTTGCCTAGTCAGCACTGTCCAGTGTGATGATTTTTAAGGGCACATAATGAATGTGTTCACTGTTTGGGTCACTGTCTGTTGTCACTGCAGGGACAAGAGATCTACCATGGCAGAGATTGTAGAACAGGTCCAAGAGAGAGAAGCAGCACATGTGAGTTAGCTTACATACAGTGTCCATTTTTCTTTGTGTCTTGGTGTCACACTCTCTTTTTCTCTGCTTTTTCAGGCACGAGGAGAGCCTTATCGGCCTCCTAGCAGCCTCTCAGCACCCGTGACTCGTTTTGACGGACGTCCTCGTGCCCGAGACCGCCCCAAACCAAGGAGGAGGCCCCGTCCAAAAGAGCCTGAGGAGACACGACGGTCTCGCTCAGCTCCAGCTACTGGTGCCCCAACGACACCTCAGCCGCCTTCACACACTGCCCATAATGAAGGCTTCCTCTACCGCAAAAAGGCCACCACCTCTGACCTTGAAGCTCAGCAGAGAAGCCCAAACAGGTACAACCATCATACAATAGACATAGCTTACTATTGACCGTTCGCTAAACCTCTTACCTGAACAGTGACTGTCCAATTGTTGCAGCCTTACACCCTTTAAGCCTTTCCAAAAACACGAGAACAAGTGTAAGGAATGAATCAAGTGTGTTTATCTGCTCTAACATAAGATGCAAATGTTAGCATGTTCAGCTAACTAGCTTACAACCTACAGTGGTAACCGATCTTTACTTCCAAGGCCAAGGAGTGCATCATGAGCTGCCTAGAGTAATGTGTGGGATTATGTTACATTAAAAAAAGCCCCAGTCACAACTAGCACATCCACTGTGTATTGTACTGTATTTTCCCACTATGTGGAAGTTGATCCTGGAAGCTGTCAGAGTTTAGGCTAACGTTAGCAGCTCTGGGGAAGTTTACACTCCAGCAACCCTAGCCAAATGAGATAGCGTTACATTCGCCAAACACATTGGTTAGTCCTCATATTAAAAGCCTTTTCTCCTAAAGTTAAAAGTGAAAACAAACTGTTTGCAAATACTCAAAAGTATATAAGCTAAGTATCCAAACTTGGCTGAAACTACAAACTGGTTACAACAAATAACAGTCTGATCTTGCACTTTTCCTTATTATAACACTAGGACTAACTAGCTCTACACTTTAATACAAGAGCAATGCTGTTTCTTTATTTCCATGTCCTCTACATGAATCTTCAACTGGTGAGGATGCTGACTTCTTTTCTATAACGTGTAGCTTTTAGCACAATATCATGTATGTAGCTATCAAGTGCATATTTAAGATGACCGTTTTAAACGAGTCAGCTGGAAACAATAAAAAGTCAGCCGGAGACGGTGTTTCCAACCAACTCATGGAGCTAGTTTATGTTAACCTGTCAACGACAGATTACACAACAGTCACTTTAGCCGCCAAAATCATCGGTTGTCTGCTAGAAATGAGAAGCCTGTTTTTGTCTACCTCTGTCTGAAATCAAGTCCTCCATTGTTTCTAAAATTACTAAGAATTTTGATGGTAAATCTGCCACCGCTGTCATTGTAGACTATGTGCCATGCAAGGAAGGAACGCTTGACCGTCATAGCAACAGTAACTAAGGGGGGCTTCAAACATCAATTTGATCAAATTAGCATTAAATACATTTCTAAATCTTCAGTTTGTTGTACCTTTGTAATGACTGTGTCATATAATGTTTCTTTTAAGACAGAATAGCCTTATTATTGTCAAGTATTGTATTGTGTATGTATTGGTAGAAGCAAATCCGCTTAATCTGTCGTTTGGATTTTACAGTAAGTCCTGGGTGAACGTATATTGTGTGCTGAAAGAGGGAAATCTGACCTTCTACAAGGATGCTAGGAACCACAACACAACATACAATGAAGAGCCTCCCGTTGACCTTAGTACCTGCTCATTTGATCCTTCAATGGGATACAAGAAGAAGAAAAATGTCTTCATTCTTCAGTAAGAGCTATTTTATTGTGGCAAATTTTAGTGGCAGAAATTGTGATTTTCCTGAGTGATTTTCAAAGTTTAATGCTTCTTTACAATTAAAATAAGAAGTTATAGCCTGTAGCTTATTTCTCCAGATTTAAGAGAGAAACATCATAACGCAGAATATCAAACAAGTGCAATGTTATTTTTATTCATTGAACATATGGTTATAAAAGGCATGGCAGTGGATGAGAAACTGACAATCCCTGTTGATTTTCTCTGCAACAGAATAAACGATGGAAACAACTTTGCATTCCATGCGAAAGATGAGGTAAGAACATTTATTTTATTATTATTATTTATTTTACTTTAAGTCATTTTGGGGGGGAGCAGTCATAACCCACTTTCCTTTACTTTAGACCTTCTATGTGCCACATACGAGGTCCATGATAGACTACATTCCTAAGAGCAAATAAGAGATGTCAACACATTAAGGAATATACCTAGAATTTAGGTGTGCGGGTACATGTATTGAGTAATGTTAGAGGATAAGTCTGGTGATCTTCTGTATTTTTCTTATTGTCAACAAATCCAATGAAAAGACCAAGCCAGCTTTGAAATGAGCCCACTAACAAGTAGTGTTAACAGGATCTGTGTGTGTATCCAAAGCCTGATATATCTTCTTCCTCTGTACCATAGAGCTCCATTGTCAGTGAGCCTCACTGTTGCACTGGGTCACATGTTCCTTCATTACCATGAACACACACTCTAGTTTATTTTGACTTAATCCCACATACACCGCCCTGCTGCCCCAAATACTCACTAATGCATCAAATGTGGATTAGCTGAAAATAGTCCCCAACAAATGCATTATTTCCTCCTGTTTGAGAAATGTTTGCTAAAACCTACAATGAAATTGTAAAGAAATTACTGAGCCTTTTTTTAAATGAAATTATTAGCTATTTTTTAAGAATTACATCTTCAGTAGGAACCAGTGGGCTTGGGGCTGAGAGCCACAGACAGGCTGAAGTCAGAAAGCATTGAGAGACGAATTAACACATTATTTGTTGACAATAACAAAATAATAAAATATCATTAGAACATTTTGTTCAGTTTTCACACCTTTTGATCATCACCTTATGCAAATAAATGTCAGACATTGCATCAGTTTGTCTATTTTTAATTTGTCTTTATTTTTGTATTCCTCTATTGGATTACTAAAATAACACAAGATATGAGAAGAATATACATTATACTGTCAAGGGGAATATTTACTTTTTTGATGCTTCAGGGAATTATCTCTATGCAATCCTTATATGGAACCTGTACTCCTTACTGTGTTTAGGTGTTCAATAGACTTAAGACTTTCATTCACCGTAAAAAACCCACTTCATTGGAAGGACCTAGTCCCAGCTGTTTTAAAGCTGCGCCAAGCAACTTCACATATTGGTAGGCCCATGTAGCAGTGGGAGATAACTCATGGATTTTGTCCAACTGAAATTAAATTACTTTTTGTTTTTCATTTGCTACAGCATACATATCTGCTCTGTAAATCACTTGTCATCTGTTCTCCTTTGAGAAAAAATCAGAAACCAAAAGGGAGAAATTGATCATTTATATTTTTTGGGAGAAAGAACACTGCTAACGTCAGTTTGCAGGCTATATAGCTAATTAGCTGCTCAGCTGCAGCACATAAACCAGCATGTTACACCTGCAAATGCCACTTTGGACCAGTTAGATGACTAAATGTGATTTCAGTTGGACTTTAAATGCTTCATGCATTTCATTTACTAGAAAAAAGGTCAAGTGATGGCCAGTGGTGGAAAGTAAGGAGATTTGATTACTTAAGTAAAATTTTGAGGTACTTGTACTGTACTTAAATACATGCTCCACTACATTTCGTAGGGAAATATTATACTTTTTACTGCACTACATTTATTTGACAGATATTGCTACTAGTGACTTTTCAGATTAAGATTTTACATGAAAAAAACATTTGAAAACCTTTTAGAATACAACACATTGGTGCATTGAGGCCCTTTGTCAACTTTCACCAAAGAGACATTCCCCCTCTGAACTTCTCACATGGTTTCATTAAAATAACAGTTTGAGGCCCAAAGAGGTAATATTATCTAATATTTAAGTCCAAAAAACAAAAACTTTGTGCGTCTGAACTTAGTTTGTCTTCGTTCCTGCCCCATTAAACGTCTCACAACCCCTCAGGTTGGTCTGGTGAGCCTTTGGAAGGGCCAAGGCTAAACTAGCTAGCTGTATATAAAGTACTAAAATTAGCTCCACCTCAAGCAGATGCAACAGTAAAATGCTGCTTACACATTGGTGCATCAACAATCTAATAATGTCAGATAGAATTATATATCAGTCACATGGGCCATTTTCCTGCAAAGTGGTAAAGTACATTTAGGTGATAATGCTTCTATACTTTCACTTAAATACGATTTTTAATGCAGGACTTTTACTTGTGAGTATGTTTACATTGTTGTATTGGTACATTTTGGTAATTTATTCAAATGTGTACAGTTTAAATTGGATTCTCTTCTCTGTTGCAGGCTCAAGTTTTGATCTGTAATGATGAAATGGTGTTAAACCCACAATATGAAAAACATGCAAAAGAGAAAGATATGACAATATGACAAAGAGACTCCTTATATAAGACATGTGTCTTTTGCTGGTCTCTGTAGGAAGACCTGAAGGCTTGGACTTCAAACATCACCACCTGTATAGCTGAGCATGAAGTCATGGCCAAGTGGGACAAGCCAGGCACCTCGTCCATGGACCCCGACGGTTCGGAGAGGAAGGAGAAGTCGGAGGGGGACGCAGATGCCAGGTCGGAGAGGTCCGAGCTCGCCGAAGGGGAGGAGAGGTCCGAGAAGGAGAGGTCAGAGAAAGGGGATGGCTCGGAGAAGTTAGACACGTCCGAAATTGCCGACAAAATGGAGGGCGGGGCGGGGGGCTCCAGCACGTCTGGAAAGAGCAAATGAGAACCCCCTTTGTGTTTTAATATTACTCACTGACTAAAGCTGTAGGAGGTGGTGGGTGGGAGGGATGGATGGAGAGCATGTGCAGCTAGGTTTGCAGATCCTCAGTCACAGAGCTGGAACACACTGAGGCCATGGTCCTTGGACAGACTACTGTTACTGTGACAGACTAATCTCTCAGCCCCTCCCCTTCACCCAGGCAATACATCAGTGCTTGCATTGTGCCACCTGCTGGTAAGATAGGAGGTCGCCACAGACAGACAGACAGACAGACAGACAGACGACAGACAGACTCCAACAAGTGGTCCCAGGAATTAGCCACTGTCACGTCCCATCGTTGATCGTTTAATCTCTTGGATTCACAGCATCTTTCTGTATGTATCTTTGACTGATAATGTAATGCTCTGTCTAGCTAGACAAACCCGAGAAGAGGTGAATGAAATGTTTCACAATATTAAAAAAAAAAAAAAAAAACATTTTTTGAAGCAATATACTTTTTTATTTCTTCTCTTTGTTAAAAAGAGATAAAGGGAAACGGAAACAAGAAATAATTGCAAATGTGAACTCTATGATTTGTCACATCCACGTAAGCTTACTCCAGCCAGTTGTGCACCTTAGACACTTGGCACATCTGTATACTAATCATAATGACATTTAATCCCATCACATGGCTAGCTTTGAATCATCTTAATATAATGGAATGCTGGTTTTACCCACCTGACTTCATTGGTGTCAATGAATACACATTTCTATAGTTTCTTTTCAGTTTTTATTATTATTATTATTGTTGTTATTATTTGTCCACAATGATCCATGTCAAGAAAAGAGCTTTCCATCAAATTCTAATCCATTAACCCAAGGTGTGTTCAAAGTGGCAATGCTCAAAGTGACACTAAGCCTATGTGACACAATGCCTTTGTATACATGACAAAAATCAGAACATTGCATGAAATAGTCTATTAGTGCACCTGTTAAACTTGCCTTTATTTTTATGTTCTTGAAATAAGTTGGCCGGTATTGGAATTGCAATAACTTAATGTGAGTGGGGGGAAATGGATTTGCTATCATGGTCCTCTTCTCAAAAATCAGAGGTAAGTTTGACAAAGGAGGGTTGTCTTCTATCCACAGTAAGCATGAGAACGAAAGGGGTGGGTGATTTGTTTTTTTTGGGTGGTGGGGTAAACCAGAGAAGTGACTACTCCTTGATCTGTAACATGAATTAAGAAGCCAAATGGCCCCTCTGCTGTTTGTACTGTATTACTGCAATTTATTTTCCACAGAATGTACTGATTTCAGCTGTGAAATGTTCAATCGCCACCGAGTTTGTGGTGCCCAAAATTGTAAAACCCTGAAGCAGTTCGCTGAGAGCTAAACCTCTCTGTACCCTGTGTCTTTCATTTCAAGTTCTGATTGGAATCTCTCCGTCAAAGGCAAGTTAAATGTAAAACTGTCATGATTCAAGTCATGAACTGTATATACCTATCTTTGTATGTATACCAATAAACCCTGTGCTCTAATAAAACAATACTCTGAAGTGAAATGGGTAAAATTAAAACATTTGTATTAATCCACAAATAAAAACAATCACCACTCAAATATATTTATGTTTATTACATTTAAATGAAAAATATGCAAATTAGGAGTTACTATTAAATATCATAGTGTATATACGTACACCAGTATCTAGTTGTATGAAACACCTTTTACCAGGGAAGAGCAGCAGGACATACTGTAGGTATGCTTGTTGTATTTTTATATGCCTATATTTATTCATATCAGATTCAGGAGTTGCCCCGCAGCCCCAATAAAAACTTGTAAGAATAGCAGATTGAATAGTCAGTGTGTCTGTGACAGGTGTGCTAAATTTATATATTACAGACAAGTTAAAATCAACTAGCGTGGACGGTTCAGTACATGCTGCTCTGGATAATCTAATTATTGGTGACTAAACTGAAGTACAGTATGCTGTGATCACATAGTCCACGTATTGTTTGTCATGTATGTCAATTATTTTTAAATGTATAAGTACAATACATGTTTCCTTAATGTCAGTAAAATGTAGCCGTTTTGACACATTGTACTCACATTAAACACATGCAGCGGTGTGCAGTAAAACACAGGCAGCAGCTGAGACTTTGTTCAAATGCACTTAGTGTTTTTCCACTTTCCATCCTATCAAATTGCACCTCAAATATGTGGAAAAAAAAAAGGCTAATTAACCGTCTTCCTTTCTATAAAAACACCAAAAGTATATCTCAAGTGCAGCAGTATTTGAATTCACTGACTTTACGTATGTAGTGACAGAGTGCTGTGTCTGTCTGTATTACTGCAGCCTTCAAATTAGCCGAACGAGAATGGATAAGCTATGCTATGATGTGAATGTTACTTTCATTTTGTCAGTCACTGTTTTTACATAAGTGCCATGTCATGCAGTTTGCTGAAACCCAGAGAAAACAGTCGGTTATTGAAACATGAACAACGTTTCAGTTGACAGTGAGCCTGTCATTGCAATACACGTTTTTTTATCACTGAAATAGGAGCTGTAGTATTTTCATGTGGCTGTAATTGTTCTGATTCATTGCTCATGGAGGATATTTAGCCCGCATCACCATGTGCATTTTAAGTGTTTGCTTCCCATCACTTTTTTGAAACACACGGGGGATTTTTTTTCCCACTATGTTATTTAACAGTAACAGTCGAAATTAAATAGGCAGCATAAAACATGACAGAAGAAAAGAAATATTGTGCAAACTTTGTTTCCTTCATTGATGGTCTTAAAAGTGTTTATGTCTTTGTTACTTTACATTACAACTTGCTGCTATGACATTAAATAAACCTCCAAACCTGCTGATGCAAACTTGACGTGGAATTGATGTGGACACACATGCTGGTCACAGACACACCCAACGGAAACAGTTTGTTCCTCACATTGATTTCATTGGTTCTCTGCTCAATTGCACATTCTTGAGACTAACAATCAACTTTTTACTGCAGCTCGCTCAGAATCCATGAATTTGGAGGTGAAGACTCCAGCTGAAAAGACACAACATTATCCTCATGAGGTAGCAGCAGCATTGATTAGCACTGACTGTACATGATCAGCTCCATATACTCTATGCTAAAGCCTTGGTACTTCCAACCTTATGGAACACATTTTGGAGGTCATGTGGAACATACAGTAAAGTATGTAGGTATGACATTGATATGTACATATAATACACTCAGCTGATACACTTATTAAAATGATGAAAATATCTTCTTTATTTTTTTTTTTTAGAAACATCAGTTTGTGTGTGTCCATCACAAAGTGTTAAGCGCCCCCTGGAGTCAGAGCTGAACCAGCCTTCATACTGACACTAGTGCAGGACTGACTCATTGGTGGAAATCAACCGAAGGCCTGGTATTTCCCAAACTGTGTCCATGTCAAGGGGGTTATCTAAATGCTTCCGATCTGCCCCGCTTGCTTCTGTACATACAGTAACTGGCACAACGCAAAACATTTTTATGCTGTATTTATGGCTTTCTTATAGCACCAATGAAAATGCTGAATCCCATCCGAGCTCCGTACGTGCAGTTTTAAAAAAAATGTGTGGACATGTGAATCATTTATGTGAATAAAAATAAAAGGTTCATGCGACTTTTGTTTTGCACTAAAGTACAGCCCCATGCACAGTGTAAGGCAGAGGTGGTGATGCAGGGTCTGTTCTATAATAAAACACAAAAACATACATCCATGTATACAGTATTGCACAAATTCTGCACAACTTGATGTGTTTTAAGAATGTACATTTTAATTATGATTTGTTTATTGAATTGAATAACATCTGCCAATATCTGTCTGTGGAAATATGAACTATGGTATTGTCTCATAAAATCTGTTCATCCCTTGATTTTGCCATTGTCTTTTTTCCCTTCTGTAGCTTTGTAGCATGGCCGGTGACAGACACTTTGTTACCGTGAGAGTTACTCTAAGTAAAATGTTAAGATGCGTCAGATGAATTGTTGAGATTTACTGGTCTGGTTGATCACAATTGCAATATCTCCAACACTGCTAAACAGTTTTTGACCAAGATAAATGTTGATATATCTCGCCACTGTATTCTGGCATTTTCACTAATACCGTATTACCTAAAGGTGTGCTACAACTATAGCCATGCCATGAAATATTTAGAAAAGACCAAGCACTATGATATGCAAACCTCTGCAGCTCTCCTAAATCCTGAAGGAGATATGATGACTTTTCTCCTAGTTTAAGAAATGTGATCAAATGTGTCAAAAATTAGACAGAATGTGCATCTCTCTGTGAAACTGCACTGCTTTCCTGCCCTTAGACAGATAAATGTGGGCCCAGATCTAAAGTAGAATTTACATTTACTCTTTGTGTGGATTCATGCTCTGTGACTACAGTAACATCATATCCCTTTCACACTGTCCTCCACCTGATTCTGTAAATATCTGTCAGGTTTCATGCTGCATTCAATTTCATAAAAAGACACATTAAATATGGTTTTCTTCTATTGGAAAAAAAGGCTTTTAGTCCCAACAAGCATAAAATGTAGCATCATTTGTGCGCATTTTTCCAAAACAAGATGGTCTCTGTTCGATATGTAATAATATCTTATTCGTACAACATGATATCAACTTGAAAAAATAGAATGACCCTTTAAAGGCCCCCACCAGTCAAAACTGTGTTTTGCTTATTGTTCCTTGACTGTGACGTCTGGGCTTCACTGTGCAAAATGATGTATGTGCAGAGTTTGACACTCTGTTTTCACATTCATCTGCTGAAGGGGGAAAGTGTCTCTGAGCTCACCTGAAATCTCAGTTTAACACCTGATGTACCAGCAGGGTTTTGTGACATCACTACTATTTTGGAGCCAATCATGGTGCAGTATGAAACTTACACAAGTGTGATGTGGAGACATGAGGCCTCCAGTACACATACACTGAGAATGGACTTGAAGTAAAGTAGGAGTCAGTGTCCAGCAGTTTAAAATGATGTGTATATTCATGGATTCTGGATTTGTCAATGAGGGAGAAGGAGTAGGTGTATTTTAAGAGTTTTTAACGAGGTGATATGAAACATGAATTAATATTCAAAGCAGAGTATTTTTACATGTCTGCAGGTGATCTTTCAACAGGCTATGTGATCACTGAAAGAATTTGAGTCTTTTAGAATTCTTCTTCAATATTATTCCTAAGGTGCTCTTACAAAATTAAACAATGGTAGGCTATTAATGAGAACTGTTTTGTGAGCTCTGTCCTGAAGTTTGTCTCATGTATTTTGAATAAGTTAGTTCCCATTCTCATAGATTGTATCAGGACGTCTGTATCTTTATCACTCGTTTGCCCTTTTTTTTGCCTGAATTCCTTCATTTATTCTATGGACATGTATGGTCTTGCTGGAACTCAGGGCGTCACGTGACCTGTGGTTCAGCTTGTACCTGGGGGCGTGGCGCTGCCCACACACATGCGCAGGCGCAACTACGGAAGGCTTGGAGTTCAGGTTTACCCAGCTTGCGAGCTAGCTTCCTGAAAATGGCCAGCTGGGGAAGAGTCGCCGCGGTCTTGAGGAGTGTTTTGAGGAACCCTCGGTCTCTGAGGAGTTTAGCGCTGCGCCGTGCTGTCGGCCCCGGTGTTTTGGGCTCTGTTATTGGAACTGGCCTTTTCTGTTATTACCAGTACAACGCGAACAACAGGACTCTGCCTTTCGCCGTTCATGCTGAGGAACAAAATGTGAGTACACACCTAATGAACGTTTCTATCGTCGAAACTTACCGCAAACAGACGGACATATAATATGACCATTGTACCGCTCATATGTCTGTTTTAAATACTAAACTAACAGCGACGCACTGATATGGATATTTAGAGAGAGGACGTAAATACTCGGGCAAGAGTTTGTATCAACAACTAACGCCCTCACCTTTCACTCACTAACACCACACAGAGTGCTATTTGTTCTTTATCAGGTCAACCATGAGTATTCGCACGGTCCAGTAGCTTACAGTGATATTTATGTGCTGTTTTCAGGAAGCCGCAGCCCCGCCGCTGTCTGCCAGAAGGACTCGTTTCATCCAGTTCGCCTCCGTGGTCCACGATCAGGAGCCCTACATGACCCCGAGAGACTTCCTGTTTTCTGTGATGCTGGAGAATGTTGACCGTAAGTTTATAGTCCACATCTACTGACAGTCTTACAGCCTCAGTCTGGTCTGTGGTCCTACAGATGGGTGACAGATTAAAGGAAAAGACTGGAGATCCATACAGGTCATGAGGTCTCACCAGACAGACCTCAACCCAGTTGAACACCTTTGGGAGGTCTTGTGACGTGATAGACAGCGCTCTGTAGTTTTTGGAAGGATTTTGTTCAGAGAGAGTTACAGTCTATGTCAACGAGCATTGGAGCTATTCATGTGTCTCACACCTTACTCAGGCACTTTATGTTGGTTTTTATTTTTATACAACAAAAAACCCTGTAATTTAAAAAAAGCTTCTATGCGTCAGTACTTTCACACTGATAAATGCGGCAAATGCTGACATCAGTCACTTAAGCCAATGCAAAATTAGTGACCGTAAAAGAATACGGGTGCTATAATATTCTCTGCTACAATGCCTGTCTTAGGGCACAGCACACCGAGTAAGAGCCTCATTATTGCGCCCTATGATCCCTATATAGGCCTACCTATTTTAAACCACTTACATAAAGTAGTGGAAATGGCATAACATATCATGGAGAAGTTTTGAAAATTCATTGGTAAAAATGTGTGGGAACCCAGTATACAGAGAGAGGCCATATTAGAACTTAATCAGTAAGGTAGGAACAGCAGAGGAAGTGTTGCAGCTGTACATTCACCTCCTCCTTCACTTCAACACACCTCTGCCATGGATTCAATTCAATTCAGTTTTATTTCTATAGCGCCAAATCACAACAAAATTAACTCGGGACACTTTTCATATAGAACGGGTGTAGACCGTACTCTATAGCGTTATTTACAGACACCCAACAATTCCCACCATGAGCAAGCACCAGGCCACAGTGGCAAGGAAAAACTCCCTTTAACAGACAGAAACCTCGAGCAGAACCAGAACCAGAACCAGGCTCTGGATGGGCGGTCATCTGCCTCGAAAGGTTGGGTTAAAAGATAAAGTGCTACAGTGACAACAACCACAACGAAAAGGCAGAAAATGATGCAGTAGGAAGATTTGCTATAATAAGGTTTATTGTAAGTTTATTAAAATCGACTGGAATTGTGGGAAAAAAATGGGGAGAAAAGTCCAGGTCAGCAATAAAGATGGTGCTAAATGTGTAGTAGCAGTAAGGCCTGGACTGCAGTGGAAGGTTAGACCTCAACTTGGAGGCACAGATCCTTGTAAGAGCTTTGTATATACAACAATTTGAAATGATGAGCCAATGATGGCCCTAAAAATACTGCTATGTCACAAGCTGTTGGTTGTTCATTGTTCAGGTGCACAGCTTGTGTATGAACTCTCTGTAGTTGGAAAAAAAAGTTGAAATATATTGGATGATACCCCTGCAGACATTCAGATGTATAAAATGATGCATGAAAAACTATGCTGTTATTTATTGTAGGTTTTTTTTTCTTTCCTGTTTGTTCTCATGTAGGAAAGCTGCAGAAGAGGATTTTAACAACAAAGGTATGTTTACGTCATCATACTGTGTAACGTTAGTAACTGCAGCATAGTCATCAGTTTGGACTGTTTTTCTGTTTCCCCATTGGCGTCTTTCCAGGACCTTAACCAAATGCTGGCCACTGCCTCTAAAGCCCGGGCTGGGAATAGTCTGTTCAGGACCTTAGGAGACAATGGTAAGTCTTCAGTCTATCAGCAGAGTTAACGCACAGGACTTTCACATCTAATATCCTGTACCCAGACCTGCTCAGGTTGTATCTAGATCCAGTTGTGACAGACTGCAGTTCACACTTGACATCGTGTCTGTTTTTTTGAACGTGACCAACTCTGGGATGGATCTCGTTTCCCGTTCACGTTTAATGTAATGAGCTTGACAGGAAAAATTCACGTCTGTATGTTTGCAGATTATTTGTTTTCAAAGTCAGTCTATGTATGTATTTGTTTGTTTGTTGGTTGTTTTCCAAAATGTAATTTGGCGTACATTTCTTTGCGTACTGCAGGTTTGATATCCTACACAGAGTATCTGTTCCTGCTGACTATCCTGACCAGTAAGTAGATTCCCAAACCTTGCATGAGCCACTGCC
>LKNJ01002722.1:0-77375 GCA_002120245.1 Maccullochella peelii | reverse complement strand
TTCCGAAAGGCTTTTGTAGAAGAGGAAAGCATGTGAAACCAAATTACAAGTTGGAAGCTCAGTGGTGGTGACGTTGAAGTCATGCGACCGCGGTGTCATTTGTTTATAGCCCAACGTTAGGTTTTTACTTCTGCTGATTGCATTGACGGTTCAAAAATCATAAAAGTGGTGTTCATTTGTGAAGATTATCTTGCTGAACAAAACGTGTAAGTATCATAAACTTTTCTTTGCCACAGAGCTTATTTTCTGCAATAATCCAAAATCCAACCAGGGCGATGCTAACTTCTGAGTTGACCTACAAAAATATGTCATCCCTGCAGCACCCTGTTACTCAGAGAACTGTGGTTATGTAGATAACTGAAAGTTCTCCTTCATAGCATTCAATTTGTTTCTTCCACTTGGAAATGATGACTCACCCAGATTGCTTGACCAGGATATTCTGAACACCAATGTGAGCCACACTAAGCACCAAGTGAGCCAAAGGATGCCCTCTATATCAAAATTTGGGAGACACCCAATGTAGAAAAATGTCACTTTTAGAGCTTCCGATTATTCTGTGTGTATATGCGCAAGCGTGATCTTACCCTGCGGTTCGTTGACCAGCATCACACAGCGCAGTAGAGACGGGAGGGGCAGGGTGAGGAGGGCGGGGTCTGAGTCACCATTTCGTCTCAGGAGCTCCAAGAGGAACATCAGGACTGACGCCAGCCGGGGCGGAGGGGCATGACCTTTAAACTGCAGGAAGCTCTCACTGTAAAATTGGAAAGGGACATTTACACTCATTTTTAGTTCTGAAGAAGAATTGCAGTTCAAGAATAAGTATTTTTTTTAAAGAAACATAAGGGACGACAACAGATCATATCAACAAGAATGTGATTAGATCCTTGATAATAAGGTTACAACTGAATGAAGTAAAGAAATATAAGCTGCCATTTTGATTCATGCCCATCCTGCTTGGCTTTACAGTTTTCCTGTGTCAGTCACTCTTATACAGGGTTCGTACAGCTTTTTAAGAGTAAAATTTAAGCAGTTTCAAGGTACCTAAACCAAAAATGTCCAGACTCTCGAAGCCTTTATCATCACATCTAAATTGTTACTATAAATGCCAAGAGACAACAAACAAATATAACAACAGGATCGGTTCATTTCAAATATTAAAAAGGTTTTTGGTTTACATGAGTGACTGTGTCGATGAAACACCAGATTCTGTTTGAAAATGCACTTTTCAAGGAGTATATTCGAATTCAAGCAAACAGTTAAAATTAAGCCTTTTCCAAGCTTTCAAGACTTTGTACGAACCCTGCTTATACTTTGAAACACATTATCCAAACACAATCTGGTGGCTGGGGAGCCACAACAGGCAAACAACATCCCAGTTCTAGAGACCTACCAGAGCACCTCCAGGATAGTCTTCCTCAGCGCTGCTCCACGGGGGGTTGGGTTGGCGTCGCAGGCGCTCAGAAGCACTGGGTGGTTGGCAATGACGCCCATGGAAGGTGAGGCCGGAAGGAAGTGGTCCAGATATCTGCGGGTGACAGAGCGCAGCTGCTGCTTCAGGTGGGCGCCCTGTGACTGCGACACACTGGAAGCCATGGACAGACCCTGCAGGAGAATAAATTAAAGGTGTCAGAATGGAAAATATTACAGACGTGAGTGATGAAAGGGTTTTGATTAGGGTTTCAGATCTCTTTCATAACACCAAACACCACCAAAGTGTCCTGATTGTCCAAGACACACGTGTTTGTGATTCAGTGTACAATATATGTTTGTCCTAACCTGTAGATATAGAGGCAGGCTGTCCCTGAGGGCTTTGTCCTGCTGTGTGAGGTTGCGGGGCAGCAGCAGCCCGTCCACAATGCGGAAGAGCAGCTGCTGGGCTTTAGATGTGGCCAGCAGGGGGCTCCAGTGCTTCACTATGCAACCTGAATCAAACAGTCCAAAACAAGAGACAATCATAGAGTCAGATACAAGACTGTAATGACTCCTTCCTACTGTCTGTCTGTGACTCAGACCACACTGTAAAAATAAAGAAACAACCTGAAGCTTTGCCTATTGTATAATGTGTTACCTACCAACAGCCCAGTAGGCCAGCTGCAGTCCCTCTTGGTTCTTGCTGACCAGAGACGGTTTAATGTGTTTCAGGATGTCACCAATGTAGTCCAGGGCTCTGGTCACCATGGCTGAACGCTCAGATAAAACCTGCAGCCCGCTGTACACACTGCCTACAGCCTGACACCATGAGAAGGCAGATAAGAAAAGAAATGTATGGAAATATTCACATGTAAATATGCCGTAGTAGAGAGCAGATATAGCAAAATGCTAAGCATACATTACATTATAGTGCAGACTTTAGTAAAGGCACAGGGATGGATTTTTTAAGATATGAGTACTGTAGGTCTAGATAAGTCTAAATCATAGACATCCTACAGAAACTCCACTTTTTCTACTGTAGCTGACTTTTAAGAGCAAATCCAAGACTTACTTGCTGCTAAATTTCCAAATTAATAGACCACAGTGTATTTGACACCTGTGAGCATGCGGTACCTTGACAAACATCTCCAGGACTGAAGTGGGCTCTGGCCTGGTGGCTGTGGGCTGGAGGCCCGCTCTCTGCAAAAGGCCATCCACCTCAGGAAGCCTCAGCACAAGCCGGGTCAGTTCGCACAACTGCTCCTCCACAGCCCGGCCTGGAGGCAGTGCAGGCACAAACACTAAGTATTTCAATAATAACGCATCCTGTAACAAGCCTAAGATTTTTGTCTGCAAAGATAGAACAAAATCTGTTCAATTCAGAGCAGAGTTAGGGTGCTTGAGTACAGCAATATTTCTAAAATCTGGACACAGGCTATGTATTGGGATTTTTTTCCCAATTTGGGTTCTGGGTTGAAAGAGTTAAAGAAATCCTAACAAACAAACAAAAACACCTAATGTGTGAAACAAGTAAAATATATTTGGATATACCTGGGAAGTGAGTACATGTCGTTTGCAAAATTCCCTGACACCCTGATAGAAATTCCATACACACCTGTATCTACATAAAGCTTGCCTGGTGTACAATGGATGGCCATTTATTTATCACACTGCAGACTCAGTGGCATTACCTGTTCTGCTGTCAGACCCATCTGGGTTCTTGTGAAGGTGCTGCTGCAGAACACAGCGGAACCAGGCCCTCACTGAAAGGCTTTGTGCCGAGCCGGACACAACAACAGCGGAGTCACTGTTCAGTGACGAGACCAGCTCACTGGAAAAGACAGAGAATCATTTCAAATCACACA
The DNA here is from genome assembly GCA_002120245.1 of Maccullochella peelii. NCBI lineage: Eukaryota > Metazoa > Chordata > Actinopteri > Centrarchiformes > Percichthyidae > Maccullochella > Maccullochella peelii. The sequence continues at coordinate 74,100 of LKNJ01002722.1, read as the reverse complement.
CATGTAATGCATGTAGTTACAACACAGCTATTGAATTTACTGGAAACATCAAGCATTCAATATGTGAGTAGCAAGTTCCTGATAAGCAAAGACAAACACATTGTGTAGACAGAAAGAATGGCCATATACACACACACACACACACTTAACATTCATTTCAATGTTAAAATTCACATTTTCATTGTCCTGAAGTGGTCATATTTTTTGTATTCTGACAGAAGAATGGTCCCAAATCTTTATTTAAACACAAACATTGAAATCCACTTGTCTCTAAAACACATAAATGTCTCTTTTCCTCAGATTTCTTCTGAGTCTACAAGGATAGAGGGAGGTGGCTATCTAAGGTGTGGTAATTTAATTACATTTTCACAATGAATGAAACCATGCAATATGTAACCACTTCATTTGGTTACATATTGCTAACAGCTCAAATAGTGTGAATGGAGGCTTGGCAGGCTGGTACTTAAATATGAGGAGTGTCCTTGTTCTGGCTTTATATTCAGGTGTAGCACTTTAATATCACTTGAAACTGTCTGAAGAGGACCTTTGAGGTTGAAATAGTCACGTTATTTTGTACCCTTGAGTGTTATTCTGAAGATGCACTACATGTTGTATTCTGTTTAGAGGCATGAGTGCAATTTCTTCATCAAAACCTATTTTGATAATACCAAGGGCGCTCACTGTCTAATTTATTAATTAGATACCCCAGCCAATACACCTACAGGACTTGTAGAAAACGATTTTGACAAGTGGTGTCTACCATGATGAAGCTTGATAGCTGACAGGTATAGAAGCGTACAACATCCGCCGACTGACTGACCTGAGGTTTTCCCGTCAGGAGTGATGTGATAAAAAATGCTCTGTGATTGAGGTATAGGGACAAGGGGCAGCAGATCTCAAAAGCTATCTGTACCTGTTTTGGAGCAGATGGGGAAGGTAGCGAGTCACCAGAAGTGGGTGAACCATGTCATCCCAGCCAAAGCATTGCATGATGGACTGGACCGGGTTTGGCTGAAGGTCCTGGGGGGCAGAGCTGGGCAGATCAAAGGCCAACAGTGTGAAGCCTGAGGAATAGGAAGTAGTATTACTAGAAAGTTGATACATATATATTTACCATGTTCTTTGAATCTTAACATCCCCAAATCATCTTATCCTCCACTCACACTACTAAGTACTTTATTGTCAATGTACACGAGGCAATTGAAATTTGTCTTTTCGCATATCCCTCCTAGTTACACATACATGTTGTCCCCCCCCACACATATGCATTGCAGTGTAGCACCCCTGGTGCAGTTTTGGGATTCAGTGCCTTTCTTAAGGGCACTTAGGCAGAGATGGTGGGCACCGTGGATGTGACACCAGTCATACTTATGTTCTTCTCTCTGCCAACTGCCATTTAAATTCTCTGCCTCCATGTAAAATGGTGGCATTCACTTAAATTAATCAGTATCAGCCATCACAATTCGTTTCGGTGAACTCTTTCCTCCTCCAGCCCTTTCATCCCTCCACTCAGTGTTATTTTTCCCTCCCAGTGGGCGTTACTGACCTGCAGCAGCATCTGCCAACTGTGCTGGAGGGGTCTGGGAGAGGCGTAGGCTGCGCAGGAAGGTGAAGAAGTGCGCCCAGAGTGCTGCTGCTACCGCTAGGTGGCGCTCTTTCACCACACTGGCGGTAGCAGGAGCCCAAGCCAAGGTGGGTGCTGAGTGGACACTGCGCTGATGGACCCGTCTGGAAGGACACAGACACACATACACAACAAAAGCTAAACAAATCTATCCGATGCAAAATCCAAACAGAACACTCCCCTCACACCCACACCCTCCAACTCCACCCTCTACTTTCTCAAATCCTTTTGCTCCCCTGTTTCGCTCCTTCTTCATGTGTTTCTCCTCTCTTCTCTCCTGGGGGATTACTGGGTGCGGCGGTGCGCTGCAGTGTGGAGCAGAGCAGGGTGGAGGTAGAGCTGGGGAAGGATATTATAGGCAAAGAGTGGGAGCCTAATGCTGATCCCCTGTACACAGACTATACTTTGGCTCTTGTGGCTCATCTCTGGCCCTGGCCCCAGCCGCTACAGCCGCTCCACAGTGGCTGGCATTAGCCCAGATAAGCAGCTGAAGGAGCTGTAATCTCATTTAGACTGGAGATGATCCTCCTGTCCCCCTCATTCGCCTGGATGGGGGTGTGGGGAAGCGGGGTTGAGGTGTGCTGGGGAAGGAGGAAAGGATAGAGAAACTGGTAACCCCTACCCCCCACCCCTTCTATCCCATCCTCAACCACGCACTCTAGTCTGCTACACGCGCACACCTCAGCAGTGCCTTCCCTTCCAGCAAGGTTGCATCTAATCCAGAGAGAGCTGAGACAATCGATTAGAGTCTGAATTCATTAGCCTCGTTACTACTGCGGAATGGGCCTTTCACACCCATCAGCCCTCATTGTACAAGACATCGTCAGGGACCTCACTTAATCCTCCTCACTGCGGCTTCTTACAATGTGTACACACAAACAAACACACACAACGCCAACACACCAGTAGGGACCCCGTTTAACCCTTCCCCCAGCTACGGACACGTAAAATAAAATACAGCATCGTAATAATGACAGAGACATCATCAAACAAGCTGTACTTACTCCATGTCCACTTTCTGTTTCACATTGAGAATGAATCTCTATCAAAAAGTATAAGTAAGTGTAATTGTGACTAGATTTCTCCTAAGTAACCTAACACTAGTTGTCCTTGACTTTGAAAAGAAAGGCTCATTATCTGGTAAAAAGGTCTTAATGCTCACAAAGGAAAACGCTTCACAGGGAGGCTTGTATTTTATCAAGCCAAGGAGATGGGGATTAATTGTTTGTGCCGAAAACAGATCCAACATGGTGCGCCGATGCCAGCTCACCTCATCAACCAGCAACACCCCAACACCCCCCACAGCAGAGGGTCATGGGAAGGAATAAAACCGAGGAATTATGCCCAGGACTGGCTTCCTGCCTCAGCACCATGGCGATGGCTATCAAGAGTGAATGTTCGGACCCTCCACTGCCTCAGCCGTTGGCAGAATAATTCTCTTAATGTTTGCAGATTCCACGTGGCTCTTAATAGACATAATGATGCACAGGCTAAATTTGCCAGGCTACGTAATTGCCGCTTAATTGTGTCACAGAAAAGGCATTAATCACAGAGAGATACTGAGAATTGCCAGGCCGAAGAATTATGTTTAATTTGGCGGGACTGATTTGAAAGAGAGAGCATGGTATTTTTTTTTATTTGGTTAAATGGGTCAGTGTGGTCCGGGCCATAACACAGGGGGCCTCTGGGAGTTCTCCTCTTCTCTTTCTCCTTGGCCATTAATGTGCAAATGTGTGCCCTCCAACCCCGAGATCTGAGATGGGAAGTTTGGGAATTAGCAAAGCTAACGAGATACCATGTTAGGGGAGCCCGGCATTGGAATAGGAGAGGAGTACACTTAGGTTAGTGTTTCGCTTTGGGTGTGTGGGCAGGTGTGTAGGTTCATGTATGTGTGTGTGTGTGCACGGTGGAGAGGGTGAAACATATACACTGGAGAATTAAAGCAATCATACACCTACATGAATCAGTGAGAGGGCTTGGCAACACTTAACTTTACAATGTCCTTATTCCAATGTTTCAGCTCATTTATTAACCTTTTGTAAGTAGTGTAAGAATAAAGTGGCAGTAACACTTTCAGGGCTTAGTAAAACAAATAGTATATTTCTAGGGGCATAAAAACTATTTAATAGTTACATGCATATTGACAAATGCAGCGAAACCTTAATACTTTTTTTGGAACCGATTGAAATGTGTCAAGAGTATCGAAAAATGTCAAGTACTACATTTGGCACTGAATGCTTTTGTACTCTTCTTTGCTTCATCTTTGATCACATTGTATCTGATTTAAAGCTGCTCTCATCAATATTTTCATATGGAGTGCTGCAGGAATGACGTATTTTTGAAGGCCAACCTGGAAGTTAGCATCACCCTGGTTCCCTTAACAAAAAGCCAATGGGATATTTCTATTGGATTATTGCATAAAATAAGCTCTAACAAAAGTTTATGATACTTACACATTTTGTTCAGCAAATGAACACCACTTTTATGATTTTTGAAGTGCAAATGATATTGGCAGAAGTAAAAAGCTAACGTTGGGCTATAAACAAACGACACCGCGGTCGCATGACTTCAACGTCACCACCACTGAGCTTCCAACTTGTAATTTGATTTCACATGCTTTCCTCTTCTACAAAAGCCTTTCGGAAAGTTTGAGTTAGAACAGTTTACAAGAGCGCGAGTATAAACCCAACGAGGCTGTAAAGGCAGACGAGTGAGTAGATGAGTTTCTGTGTTCGGCGTGATGACGTTTAATGTCTCTGACAACCTCTGTAGTCTCATTTAGCCACTTGTTAGCAACCGCCTTTTTTAAAACGCGTAAAAGCTTAAAAATTCATGAGTGTGGTATTTTATGTCGTAGAGCAAAACGTGAAAATCTCTTAAGCTTGTGTTAGCCACAGACATTATTTCAGGCATTGAACCAAAAACCCATTTAGAAACCCACTGACTTTGAGACGAGGGAACCGGAAGTGCAAAAATGCTAACTCATTTCGTAAGTCGTTTCCTGCAGTTGTAGGCAGCCGATTTCTGCAAAAAAAAAAAAAAAAAATTAGAATGAATCTGTACACTTCAAGCCCAGCAGATAGGCGTTAGTGAATAGCTGGTGAACATAGCATTTAGCCGCTAAAAAGCCAAACATTTCTCTCAGGAGTTGGTGGAGACCAAAACAGAGCGTAAAGGAGAGTGAATTTTGAGTTTACGTTGGCCAGGTGGCCAGACACATGACTACAAATTACTGAAAAAGGCAGCAACTGTTTACCATAAGAAATTTATAAGGTGATAATATGCAAACGTGGTGTTTATAGCTTGTTATGCTGCCCCTAAGTGTTAAAAAAAATCTATTAATGCAGGTTTATAATAACTTTGCCAATTTTAAACTGCATTTTATGTCAACAACGTTCTTGTATAGCTGCTCATGTTTAGATTTGCCGTTTTTTGTTGCGGTGGTAGTCACTTGATACTTTACTTTCATGAAGGCAGTCATTGCCCTTGGTTTCTATTGCACAGCTGTGTTAACATGACATTTTGAACATATCAGTGTGATTCAAAAAAGTTTAAAAGTTACTTTAAGTAATTCTAAGCATATTAAGTACTACTTGCTATAATTATGGTTCATTTAAAAGTAAAGGAGTATTGCAATCTTAAATGTTGGCAGCAAGGTGACGCTCAGCTCTTTAACAGCAGATTTAACAGCAGAATCTATAGTAAAAGATCACACATCATTCCTCAGACCATCCAGTCTCACCTGATTTCTATCTACCGTTGCTTCTGTTTCCGCCTTTACCCTCCTACATAAACAGACACTGTTTCAGCTGTGGCTCCCTGACCTTGCTGGGGTCGATCATGTAACGAACACCCGTGTCCTACAGCTGAACCGGTCCTGACACCCTACTGACCGTAGTATCTCAACACGCCCGCAGCACTGCCACCATCCCCATGACGACAGAAGGGTCCATGGAGGGTCCCTTGGGCCTGTAACTCTACTCAGAGCTTCACCAGCACCTGGTGAGGGTGACATGGGGGCCACTAGGTCTACTGAGACTAACATGGGCCTCAACGCAACACAGGGTCTTTACAGACACTCATTCCTGCTGACAGAACAATCCGCCTATTGTCAGTATGAGACGTGAGTGGACTCTGGGTTGGGAAGAGCAGAAGAGATCCCTCTCCTCCTTTACCACTTATCAGATTTTAATAAAAGCTTAGCTTGGCCTTGGCCAGAAAACATTTGTCTGAATGTGTCCACTATCTGTGAGGGAGCAGCTATCAGTGAAAGAAAAGAATGAGAGAAACTGAGAAAAAGTAAGGGATATCTGGGAGCTGGTGAGTGTTTACGCCAGCTGTCTCACCTGAGCTGGGCGAGGACGATCTGCAGAACTCCCAGGGCAGAATTCAGCTCTGATAGGCGGCAAGCAGGCAACAACCAATCAAACCCTTCGTTGAGCAGCTTTTCCTCTGATAGGCTGAGACTGGTGCTTGTCTCGAACACCTCAGCCACGCCCTCCAGGTATGAACCGAGGGGCCCCCAGAGGGCAAGTCTGCGAGAGACCTCTGTGGTCTTATTGTAGAACTCTTTGGCCGTCTCATTAAAGGAGGAGGCAAGCCAGCTAGCCTGTGCACCAACATCCAGACCCCTCTCCTGGAAAAAATAAAAATAAAAATGCTTTTGTTGTATGCCCAGCAACAATACACTTCCAGATTCAATTCCTGATTAACAAACACACCTGGAACAACAGCAGCAGTGACAGCTGTCCCCTCCAGACCAGGGTGCGGTGCCCAGAGGGGCAGTTAGAGGGAAGGAAGCCCAGCAGCTCACAGGCTCTGCCAGCGACATCCTCCAGCTCCACCTGCCTGGCCACCACCAGAAACAGCAGCAGGAAGTTCATGAGGCCTGCCTCTGACAGCTCCTGCATCTTTTTTGAGGAGAACTTTGAATAAATCCTGGAAAGAGACAAAGTTTTTAAAATGTGGCACAGGAGATGGGCAGCTAGAGGAAAATGTGGTCAGAGACAGGGATGTGATCAAGATTACACTCTGCTCTTTACAATATGACTTCATCCGAGGCAACAAAATGGTTCAATTGCTTTTTTTAATCCAATTTAAATGTTTCTTTACTTCCGCTGACAAACTCTTCAGAGGTGATTTGTTGTTCTGAAAGCCCTGACTTTAAATGCTGACTAACTGAACCTTCCACCCCCACCGTGCACCCCACCACCTGCCTCCATCGCCCTCTCAGCTCCAGGGGAGAGGCTGGGCTGCACGGGCCTGTGTGTGTGTGTGTGTGTGTGTGTGTGTGTGCGCGCGTGTGGGTGTGGGTGAGAGAAAAAGAAAAAAAAAAAGAGAGAGAGGGAGTAAGCAGGATCTAACAGCATGCTGGGTGGTTCTCTCACCCAGCACGCTGTTAGATCCTGCGGGCACTGTGGAGAAATGCCTTTAAAGATCATGTTAAATGTCAGAGACACTCAGACACACAGCAGTAGGCGCTTGGTCCCTCTCTCTACAGCCAAACCAATTTACTGCAACACCAGAGAGAGATCAATAAAACCACACACACACACACACAAGCATTGCCACACATCCAGTTTGCTGTTTGCTCGCCTGGCAGGAAAACACAGAAGGCTGGACACCCCCCACCCCCTTTACACCACATCTCCCAAACACAGATGCAGCCCACACAGGTGAGTAAAGCTGCTGTTTGGGTCAAAACACAAACAGCGAGCATCCCAAGACAAACTCAGCGTAAGAAGTATGACTGATATAAAGGAGTGGAGAAAGAGGAACTTAGAAAGACCAGGTTAACACCTAAATCAGCTTAGTTCCACCCACAGAGGACTATAAAAGGAGAAGGTGGCCAAGCATGCAGTCAGAGTGTGAGGGGAGGGAGATTTAAATAGATGAATGGGTAATATGTAACAGGGATATAAGCAGCGCGCTGGGAGGCAGCAGTGGGGATTTTCTGTGTTCTTCCAACCTGCCTGTCTGTTTGTTTATTCCGGACAGCTTTTTTTTCCGGAGGCGAGCAGATGCTCCTAACTCCCGGCGTTGGAGATCAACATGCTCGCAGTCGATCCCATTAATGCGGTCGTTGCGGGGTGTCCCGCAGAGTCCGGCCAGGAGTAGGAACGCTGCCGAAACGTTGTAGTGATACAAGCCGGCATGCCTCACGCCTCCTGAGGGGGAGGCGCTGCCGAAACGTTGTAGTTATACAAGCCGGCATGCCTCACGCCTCCTGAGGGGGAGGAGGTAGTGGACGGGGAGGCGGGGGTGTGGGTGGGGGGTGGGTGTGGGGGGGAATCTGGACCTGTCCCAGCCCAGTCTGGTTGTTGCCAGACTGCCTGCCACCCACATCTCCCCACTCCCCTCCACCAAAGCTCCCCTCTCTATCCGTGTTGGAAACCCACACAGCTTCGTTAAGGCGAATTAACCGCCACGCTCGTTAGCTAATTAGCCCCCATGTCTGCAGTGCTACTGAGCACATTCCAGACAGAGGGAAGTCATTAGGCGGATTTATCTACGGCTGCCTCTCTCTGGCGCCCAGCCGGCCTAGGATATAGGATGGTCCAGCGCTCGGTTCTGATTATCACATTAGCTTGTGATCCTTCCTCTCTTCTTTCTTACTTTCCTTCACAAAGATGATCACTCTCCCTCCATCCATAGGCCTCACACACTCTGAAACCATGTCTCTAGGGAGCAGGTGCATATGTGTGTGTGTGTGTGTGCATCAGTAGGAGGCTCCTTGGCTCTAGACTGTGCTGAAGAGCAGGTGGTTGACTCCTGAGACACCTGCTCCACTGGGGGGCCCGAGTAAATATCAAAGACGCACCGGGAGACGGCGGTGCACCTGGCACGCACACAAACAAGACTGAAATGCATGATAGTGTGCAAACACACATGTTGTTTGTGTACTCATGCAAGTATGCACCTACATACACACACACAAATCCAAACAGCACACTAAACAGATTACACATTAGAAGATCAAGGGGAAAAGGGAATCCTACAAAGCCTAGTCCTGATTAGTAATCATTTCTCACAGCTTCTTTTCCATGCTTCCATTCCTCCAAAAAAAAAAACATCTACTATGTATATGGTGTTGTGTCAACTGCCTGGCCGTGAGACCTGCTTTTCATGGTGGAAGTGATTGTGAAGGAGTAAGAACTACAAAGCCTCCCAGCCTTCTATCCATCCTTACCTTCCTTTGATCTGCCTTTGTGAGACTCCGCCAGCCCCGTCCTGGGCGAGGCACAGGGCCAGCACTCGGAGGAAGATGTGGAAGGAGTTGGCTGAGCGGTAGAGCTGGGCGTGTCCCGGAGAGTGGAGGGGAGAGGGGGAGCAGCAGCTGCGGGCCTGCTCCAACAGAGCCAGGGGCGTCTTGTACAAAGTGCCCACGCCAGACATCCCGAGCCAGGGCACAGTGAATGAAGCACTCTGGGGTGGTGGGACAGAAGATAATGTAACTACACGGGCCTCGGTAATAACATATAGTGAATGTGCTGCATGAAAGAATCATATCAAAAAGTGGTGATAAAGTTAATTTCAGGGTCCGTACAGCTTTTTAAGTGTGAAATTCAAGCCCCTTTCAAGCACTTTGAAGGTACCTAAAGCGAAAAATCATCACTAAATTGTTACTTGTAATTGTAATAAATATCCAGGAGACAACAGACAATGATGATGACGGGATTGTTTCATTTCAAGTATTAAACTTCGGTTCGGTTTAGGCACAAAAGCTGCTTGGTTAGGTTTAGGGAAAGATTATGGTTTTGGTTAAAATCACTACTTTGTTAAGGTTAGGGGACTTCGTTGCCATGGTTACAATAACAGGGTCCGTACAGCTTTTTAAGAGTAAAATTCAAGCTTTGTCAAGGAACCTTAACCAAAAATTTCCAGACTCTCGAAGCCTTTATCATCACATCTAAATTGTTGCTATAAATGCCAAGAGACAACAAACAAATATGACGATGGGACTGTTTCATTTCAAGTTATAAAGGTTTTTAGTTTACATGAGCGATTGTGTAGATGAAATGCCAGATTATGTTGAAAATCAAGCATTTTTCAAGGAGTATATTCGAATTCAGGCATATTCCTAACTTTGAAAACATAATGGTTAAAATTAACGAATTTCCGAGCTTTCAAGACTTTGTACGAACCCTGTAATTTCAATTACAAAAGTAAGCTGTATTACACCATCAGTGAGCACGACATTCCATTTCCTTGTTTGTCCTCACCAGATTCTTGCTATAGTAGTCCCAGAGGGTGGAGACAGCGCTGGTGCTCGGATCCCACAGCAGACAGAGACTGAGACAGCAGTGGACATGCATCCTGACCTGCTCCTCTGCTAGACCTCCCTGTTATTACACACACACACACACACACACACACACACAGAGAACAAGGGCTGTTTAATTTACTACTAAAAATATGAAAACTATTTTTAAAGGTTAAATTCAGGTGTAAGTAGAAGCTGTGCTGACCTTGGGGTTACAGGTTAACTTGAGCAACTCTTCCACAAAGGTCCAATTATCACACAGCTGTTTCTGTGAGTGCAGACAAAATAGGATGATGCATTCAAAAACAACATCAAACAACACCTTTTAATGTTTTATTTAATCATACTGTCAAAAAAATAAGTCAGTGAGTCACCTGCATTCATATTTAAGACTAAAGTAGACCTGCTCTTGATGACGCAGAGTCTATCAGACTCAGATATATTTCAATGAAGAGGCCTATGTTGTTTTCTGTCTAGTTTTGGAACCATTCTTTATTAAGGTGTCAATTCATTCTCAAGACTTATTTTAGAACAGCAGAAGCCTCCTGCATGAGACTTCTGTCATCTATCTGTCTTTACATTGCACTACCTGGATGCATTTTTAGTAAATATCAAAATAAAGTCATTATTGCTAAAAGGGAGGCTCTTTAAGACGTGTAAGATATTTATGGTGCGACAGACGCATGTGGTTAAAGTTAAATCATGTGCAATTTAAATTTTTCAAATTCTTCCCAGTCAGAAATACATCTCGCAGTATTTCCCAGTGGTAACCCTGCGAAACACTGTTATATTTATGCCCAGGTTATCTTGCAGTGTACCATCTTAAGGTGTCAATATTGCGATTCTTGGTGTCTTACCTCGTTCTGGAGTGTGCCATTACGACTGTACTGTCCTAATTGTCCTAAATGAGTGACCAGCCACCATGTGAATCCCAGAGGGTCCTTGCAGTGCGTGGGGAGGCCACTGAACTGCTCTGCTGCAGGCTTCCCCGAAACCAGAGGCCTCAACAATGAGTTCATGTAGCTCCAGAAAGACTAGAGGGAACCACATGTTGGTTAGTTTAATTTGGACAGTGTCATACTTTATCGTGTGCCTGTTTGAACATGTGTGTATTTGCGTTACCTGTGTGTGCAACACTTTATTTCTGTATTCCAGAAGGTGCATGAGCAGGACCCACAGCTCTTTGGTGCAGGAGCAAAGGTAGTGATGGCTGCTCAGTGCCTCTGTAGGTCTCACCTAGAAATCAACAGGACCTCTTTAACATAGTAAGCTCCCAACTGCAAGTCCATTCTACATAAATGCATGGGGTCTATCACTGACATGGAGTCGACATTACATTTTGTAATACAAAAATATATGGTTTAATATTATTATCCAGTGTTGACGCTGTTTGAGCGGCTTTTCCACCCTAAAAAGGATAATATTATGGGAGAAATCCATCCCTTTTCTATCATCCAAGGACTAAATGTGGTAATGAACATATTCAGTACCAGAATTTAATTTTTTTCCAGCTAAAAAACAACCTAGAAATACCCCTGGAACATCTCAACAGTAAGATGTAATGAGTTGTGGCCAGCCGCCCACCTTGCTGTATTTGCCTATGGCCAAACCAGTTAGGTCACACAGCAGACTGCACAGGTGCTCTTCAAACAGACTAGTATCAGTCAGGTTCTCGCCTGTCAGGTTCACAAACTGGTGGGCGTACACCACCTGGCCTGGAGAGAAGAACAGGTACAATTACAAAAAGCCTCTTCCCATGATAATGACTCACTTTGAGCTGCAAGTCAAATGATTATTTGCCCACTGTGTTAGTTGTTAGACGCCAGTCAGTATACAATCACTCAAACTTTCTTGCCATAATCCCACACTTTTACGTTATTACACCGTTTTCCAACCATAATAAATTTTACAGTGTTTCCAATGGATTGGAATCCAAAATTACAGGTACAATCAGTGTACCTCTAAACTACAACACAATACAATTCACATCTCATTTCTATTTCCTGTGTAAGCGTTTCATTGCCAGGACCAGACACATACCTTGCATCTTGTGACCAAGTAGGTGAAGGATCTCCAAGACTGACCAGTGGATGTCAAGATGAAGGTGTAACAAATGCCAAGAGGGAGGAAAAATCTGTGGGAGGGAGTTCAATGTCAATAGTAGAGAAAATATTTTCTCAAGTTATAGTAAGAGCTTCTGGGTGATGGGAACTCTTGCTATGAGTCATTTGAGTCATTCCTCATAACAGTTTATATTATTTATTTTGCTCTGTAAAGCTTAACTATTATAATTTATGCCATCCACACTTTTGTTGCACCTATTTCAAGGCCCAATCTCCTTTACAACAGCACCTGAAGCCTTATGTATCACACACACACCTTTCCCTGGTTAGGTATAGTGAAGGCACTCTGAACGTTGGCAGGCAAGTCTTTGAGTCGTCCTACGAGGAGAGTGATGCCAAACAGCTCCTCCAGAAGAGCAGAGGGGAGTTGAGCCTCCTGCTCCTCATAGGGGTGTGAGTGATCTGCATCCAGGGAGCTGGAAGGTTCCAGGTACCTGAACAGATGCAAAAGGATATGCATGCCCAAATAAACAAACAAATGCAGTAAAAGCAGATGAACACATGGCATTATAACGTATAGATAAAAACATTTCAATGTTTGGTACCAGTGTTGACATTAAATACGTAGAATTACCTGTGCAAGAAGACTTTGACATACTGAAGAAATGAAACACACTGTTGTCTGAGGTCCTCTGCTTCATAGTGGAGGTTGCCTGCTTGACCTACAACACATGGGGGATGTTGTGGGCAGTATTCCTGAATCTTATGTAAAACACGCCCACTCTATCAGATACCAGACATGACTCAAACATTAGAATAGAGCTCAACAATCTCTTTATGGTAAACTCATTTGTTGGCTGATTAATTAGTGTGCTCACTTCAGCAAAGCACACTATAACACCTATATTTATATCTTTATTATTCGCCCCTCGGTCCACCAGATACACATACATATAACATAGATACCCCATTCAAACTTTAAAAGTGTTAAGTGTTATTGGGCCACTTAGGCTCAACATTTTAAAATATTCTGTAGTTTTAAAAATGTCCAATTTGTCTTTCAATATTACACCTTTAAGCTTGACATGTAATTCTTAATCAAATTTAAAATCACAATGTAGACTTCAGTGCGCTCAGCACTTGCATTTTAACATCCACTGCTTCCACGCTTACATTCCAACTAACTTCACCTAGTTTCAGTGGGCAAGGCCGGGGCCGTGGGGGCACAGTCCATGGCTATAACACGGGGTGAGGTCATGTCCCTGCTTGAGGCTGAGCCTCCTGTTTAAAAAGCACTCCATCGATTTAGCATTGCATCTCTATAATATTGTCAGACTCACAATGGGCAGTTTAAAAATACATATTAAAATCGATGCAGGCGAACCAGAGATATCATCTTTTTTATTCCTCAGTTAATCATACAAATCACCTTATATGCATGTAATGTATGTTGTATGTGTATGGTCTCTGGCTAGTAAGACTCCTGGCTGACGCTGTGGCTCACTAGTTAGAATAACTGCCCCTCAGCTTAAAAAGGTCTTGGGTTCAACCCACACTTCAGCCAAAATTATTTAAAGTTCATAATTTTAGACGTCTAAGGGAGACTCATCTTTTCTTCAGATTTGCTCTGTAAATGGAAGCTAAAATCCACTCCATGCATTTGATATTTTAAAACCACAATTTCCTGTTTACACTACAGACATTATCTGAATGTCTGCCAATGTACATGAAAGTATCTGGCTAACACATAAGGTGTCTGTTTATGTAAGCAGATAATGGCTTACAGTGTGGACAAAACACTGACATGAAAACCAAAAGTCTGATTATTAGCTGGACTGTTGGATTGCTTACCAAAGTCATGTGAGCTGGACTGCACCAAGGTCTCCAGCTTGTAAACCTTTTGTCTGAAATATAACAAAGAGCAAGTAAGATCAGTGGCATGTATGTGAATGAACCATGATGGACAGTGCCAAACAAATTAGTTCTGCAGTAAAAGAAAAGAAGCTCTGTCTAAGAAAGAATCAATTTCTAAGCTTTTGCTGCCATGGAAAAGGACCTTCAGGTTAGGGTGGCTGTAGCAACTTACGTCAACATTAAAACTGTGTTTATTTTCAAAGTAAACTTAACTGAGACCTGTTTTACATCTTGGCTTACCTGAACAGACCAAAGAGTAGCTTAGTAGATTCCACTAGTGCTGTTTCTGTTACCCATGGGAAGCCAAAGATCTCCACAGTGTCTGTCTCATACTCTGCGGGGGCCGGATCCAAATGCAACAGCAGCCTACAGAGTGGATGCAGTCCCATCAGTTAAGACTTTATTTACTAAGGTTTTTCTGAGACTTCTGCTGCCATCCCACTACAATGGAGGTGACTGGAATTTCATTTGTTGTGCTCAAAGCATCAAAAACTGACCTTTGCAAAAAAGCAGCAGCAGTGTGTGTTTCCAGAAAAATGACCCAGTTACTGATAAGACCACCTATTTTATCCACTGGCATAAAATAGGTGGAGTGAAAACTGTTGAACTCCAAGTGGGAAAATATGTTGTGATAATGGTGAACTGACAGATACTGTACCGTTTCAGGGAGCCTCTAGCAGTGTACCCCTCTGTGGACAGTGGTCCAGTGGGGTCCTCCTTTGTTTCAGAGCAGCAAAAGCATGGCGGTTGGGCTGGAGTCAGCCCACATAGGCTGTCTGCTGCGAAGGGAGAAACTGGTGGGGTGAGAGACTGGCTGAAGTCGTCTGCCATGCTGCCAGTGCAGAATCAGTATCACCTTTTAATGACAAAAAAACATTGTGTTGAGACATTACAAGATTGTTACACAAAACCCGAAGCAACGTGTTGCAATAGGTGCAGACAAAAGAAGCAGGCATTCACATACTGTGCGGAGAATATGTACTATATTAAACCAGATTAAATATGAGCATACTATTCAAAGCAATATAACGTTACAGCATTAAATATAGCTATACTATATATCTAAAGTATTGCTACACATTGAAGAACAATACAATAAAATAAAATACACAAACTAACGTTACACGTCAGAACGATGTAACCGTAAGTATTATGTGAAATCAAACAGAAGCTGCCATTTTCAGCTGTTTATCAGAGATACATGATGTTTCACTTGCATAAACTAATCTCCAGTCCACATAGATAACATAGCTACTTCACAATGCAGCTTACGGGGCACGAGTGTGTAAAATTACCCGCAGATGTTTTCAAAGGTTAATTCTCTCCACAATATGTGTGTGTGTGTGTGTGTGTGTGTGTGTTTTGCCGGTATATAAGGCGACATCGTGATTATATTTGTGCTAACTAACGTTATTTTCTAGTAGTGCCTGTTTAATATGTTGAATGCGCAGTTAGCCTTAGTAAAATCAAACAGCAGGATTTCTAACAGGGAAACTAAGCACAGCAGCGCCTCCAGAAACACAAATGTTATTGAAACATTGACAAACCTTGTGTTTCGGCTCCTTATGTGATGTGATATTCCGTAAATATAAAGCAAAAGATGAATATTACATTGCTGTCATTACTCCGTTGTTTGGGTTTTCAGTCTCTCCCGCGCGTCTAAACCACGCATGCGCAAACTCGACCCGTGCCTGGTGATTGGTCCGAAGTTTCACTGTGGGCGTGGTCGTGTCGCATCGATCGACACACAACAACAAGAGGTCTCACTGCAACGTGTTTCCTTCGTCGCATTATTTTTCCAGGCAGGTAGAATGTGAGTGTGTTGTCGCCCTGCTTGTTCTGTAGTCTCGTGCTTGTGTCAGCGTCTTCATTTCACGAGAGGTCAATATAAGAGCAAATTCAATGACAGCGTTGAGCTCAATTTCCACCCTTACGAGACTGTTTGAAATGTCTCTTTGGTCTTTGTTAAAACAGGCTCGTGTTCGGTTCAGCTCGTTCGAGATGAACTGCGGCTCGTCTGGAGTGGACGAGATCAGGCGGACGCAGCAGGAGGCGGTGACAAAAAGCAGCAGTCAAGTCAGACAGTTTCCAGCAGTCTTCAAAGAATATACAGGAAGTCCCAGAAATATTTACATCCTGTTAGATCCACCTGTAGGCTACCTGTAGTTTGCAGGTCACGTTCGGATAGCTACGGCTGAAATACACTTTATTATTATTCATATCAACCACACAAGATATGTTTGTTACCAGATTAAACCTTCATTGCACAACATACAGCCTACAATATAACGTTACATATTACAATTACACAGAAAATTAGGATTTTCTACATATGTGATGTTTGTGGTCAAAACTAAGAGCCAATCAGCTCTTTGATCAGGCGAAAGCCTGGTGTTTCCCATCATGCCCTGGGTCTTGCAGTCGGTGGAGAGCAGCTGCGGCGCCTGGCTCTAAAAACTGCTGCTGCCTAGATCTGAAGTTAGCGTTGCCCACGTGTGCATGACGTCAGAGCAAGTCGGGATCAAGTCCGACACAAATCTAACCGGCATGCATTGTGCAGCGATCACCGGTGATCGGTTGTGCGCAGGCCAGGCTCATCTCGAACGAGCCTAATGTTACAGAGTTGAAGTCTGACACCAAAGACACCAGACACGGACAAATAGGCTGCTGCTCAATATGTCGAAATTGTTATCATTAAAACACGTTTTATATACCCAAAATATAGGGCTTTTATGCACTGAACCAGAGCACCTGTTCCATGCCATGACTTTTCTATGTTAAGGTCACTTGTTGCCCCCCTCAGTCTCACTGCAGGGGTCCCGCCCAAATTATTACAAAATAATGCAGAGGTTTAAGTAGAATTTTATCCACGCTAACCCTAATTTCCATATGCAGATCTGTCTCTCCCAACAGTCCCTCTCGCCATCACACCATTTCTTGCATTCTAATGCATTCTCACATCTTTACAAAATCCCCCCTTCCGCCACACGCCGTGGATGTGCTCGTTTTGTCGACTTAACAGTTCGTTATTTCTGCACGTTTGACTTGTCCAGCGAGGAGACTCACGATAGATGCGGTGTTTTGCATGCTCTAATTTGCACGTTTTATTACCAGGAGTCAGTGGAGACAATAAAAATGGACGCGTTGGAACATTTTTTTCCTTTACGATGCATCGACCTCCCGCTCTGCTTTCAACAGGAGGTAGTCCGTCTGTGTGAAGGCTCTGGATGGGAAAGGTAAATGCTTTTTTTCTGTTCCTACGCTACAAACCCATTCAATCCTTTCTAGGCACTGTGGTACATGGACGGAGTCAGATTGGAACCTGTTTCATCGCCCCCTCCCCTCGCCCTCAGATGTAGCCTCGTTTCCAGGCTTTGATGCACTAGACCAGGTTGGATTTTCTTGTCTGTGAAAACCACAATTCAAAACTCAGGACTAACAATTTGATGACAGGAAACTTGATTCAGACCATTGTCTGGATGCATTTACTATTAATCCAGCCCATCCTTTTGTATTATCACCAATATATGAAAGGATTTCATGCCTTTAATGCAGGCATTTATTATGTTAAGGTGTAGACCCTTTTCACTGCAGACATTTTGACTTGTCAAAGCAGAAAAGCACAGGTAAGTAATAACATCAACAATGGCTCCATTCCATTAAGGGCCCCAGTAAGCCATGTCATTGACTGAGCATACCAAAGTCCTGGAACTGTCTCTCTTAAATGGAATGCAGCCATCATTAATGTCATTATTTCTACCTGTGCTTTTCATGCTTTGCTTACTCAAGATGTCTGCTGTGAAAAGGGTCTATTAACCTAGTGTTGTGATGACTTGCATCCTTTTGAGGCTTCCTGATAAAATTAATGAACTGTGTGTAAAGGAATACTGTAGCCAACATATGGGGAACTACCAACAGACTACCAACAAATTTTGTCCCACTGTAAAATGAAATAATAGTCACAAACTATGGTAGTAAAAGGTTATCAGACAAGTCAGAAATATAAATAAATGCTTTAATAAATAGTTTATTAAATAATTAAAGCATTTATATATATATATATATGTATATATGTGTATACACACACACACACACACACACATATATGTGTATAATTCCCTATATGTGAGATGGACGTGTTCATGTATGTACAGGGCAATGATTGGTCCAGGATGCGTGTGTATGCGTTACATCAGTGAAGCAATCAGAGGAATTGTGGCTGGCTAGCTTACCTGAAAACACTGGTAGCTAAACACAGCCCTTTCAGCTAGCGGCAGCTAACTTTCTTCATAGAACTACACCAGCCAGAGCAGGTGTAGTTTCGTTTATCTCCTGATAGACCCTTTTCACAGCAGACATTTTGACTTGTCAAAGCAGGAAAAGCACAGGTGTAAGTAATAACATTAACAATGGTGCCATTCCATTAAGTGTCCCAGTAAGCCATGTCATTGAGTGGGCATACACAATACAATAGCCTTGGAACTGGCTCTCCTAAATGGAATGCAGCCATCTTTACTGTTATTAATTCCACCTGTGCAAAAGCCCTAGCTACTCTTGCTGTGTTAACATATTTGGAGTGGCTCGTTCGTAAGTGAAACCAGATACAAACAAACGACGTATACCTCCTTTCAAATTACATTAATTGATTCTAGTAGTGGTTAATATTGGACTCTTCTGTAGTTCTTTTCATGAAAATGCTTCATGGAGATGTTGTTGCTGTCAGATATTCCCAATATCTCTGACTCGAAATTATAACTAGGAGGCTGACGTGAAGTGTTTTCCTGACTTGGCTGCTTGTAATTATCGGAACCATATGGGATGGATGCATCATTAGTGCCTTGCTCAAGGACACTTCAGCATTGCATATGTCTCAGTCTGGTATTTAACCTGACTGTTGCAAGCAAAAACAAGTTGGATAGAGTCGTTGGAACAGCCGAGAACATTGTCGTATGCCGACAAAAATCATAAGATGCACTGTATAATGAAGCTTTGTACTTTGCTAAAAGATATATAAAGGATTCTTTGTGTTATGTACAATCAATATAATGAACAAACAGCACGAAAAGATCCCCATGCCGTGAGATTTCAATTACTGGCATCAACTTTTGCACGTTGCTGATGATTTATGATGTGTGTGTTGTGATAATTATTTTTACTGACAATAATAAACACAGTAAAAACTATAAAGCTGTATTGTTTTTACTTTGTTTATTGTCTTGATTGGTTAGACAAAGACATATTATCTGCTCTGGTGGGACAATAAAGCTCTATTCTATTGTGAATGCTTGCTAACATGGAGAGGATGTTTACTGCTTGGCCCCCATGTCCTTCCCTGTGAGCAGTAATAAAATGGTATTTTACTGTTGTCAGACACTTAAAATAGTCATGGACTTCAAACAGCCATCTATAAGTTTGGTTGGAGTAATAATCTGGACATTGTAAAATAATGTTATCCTATGACCGGTAGTTTGACCTCTGGGATACAATTCCACCATTAACTCCCCCTGTTTAAGGAGTATAGTCAGAGGCCTGTAATGACTTTGCATAATGAGTTACATTCTCTTTTTTCATTGGGTCTGCTTTCTAAAAGATCTGTATTGTACAGGGGAGAGTGCCAGTCCCTTTTATCTCCAGAAAAAAAAAACCTTGTGGCTACAGTTTGATCAATTAAACTCCTGAAAGGGCCCCCCTACTTTCATTCCTCTGCCTGAGAGGAATATAAAGTTATCAGTCTTCCCAAGCGATATGAGGACGGAAATAAGTAGTTTGTCTATAAAAATGTCCAGGTACTTTATCAGCTTCCCAGTAGGCCCCGAGGCCCTGACACTGTTCAGTGTGGCTCTCCTGTACTCCAGTCTCATGTGCTCTCCCTTCCTCTCTCCCTGTCTACTTCGTCTCTGCCTGAGGCCCCGCTCCTCCTCGCTGGGTGTGGTGTACGCTGCCGGCCCCTGCACCTCAGTGGGATTGACTGGGGCCCGGGCCCCCAAGTGAGGTTATCGATTTCAATCAGTGGCTTGGGAGATTGGAGCTGAATGATGCTGTAGACTTTAAACGGCTGGGTGGGGGGGTGGGGGGTGGGGGCGGGTCTGATGCTGCAGGAGGAGTCGCTTCACTTCAGGGAAGTCAGAATAACTTACAAACAGAATTTTATATAGAGTGAGCGATCTTAATCTTCTAGTTTTACTGTACGTTATTGGGTGTATTTGGGGAGTAAAATGGCCCAAATAGACCCAAAAAGTAGAGACTTCATGTTAACAGTGATTAGATGTAGGACTGCATCTTACAAGTATTTTAATTAACAATTCATCTGTTGTTTCTTTTCTCAATTAAATAATTATTTAACTATTATTAAGTAATTCATTAATAATTTTTTTGGTTCGTAAAATGTCAATCACAATTACCAAAAGCCCAAGTTTTCATATTCAAATTGCTTGTTTTGTCTGAGCAACAGTCCAAAAGCCTAAAATATTTAGTTTAATATCATTGAACCAGGGTTCGTACAAAGTCTTGAAAGTTTGGAAAAGGCTTAAATTTATGTTTTCAAGGTTAGGAATACGCTTGAATTTGATTATACTCCTTGCAAAATGCTTGATTTTCAACATAATCTGGTGTTTCATCATTGACACAATCGCTCATGTAAACCAAAAATCTTTTAACATTTGAAATGAAACGATCCCGTCGTCATATTTGTTTGTTGTCTCTTGGCATTTATAGTAACAATTTAGATGTGATGATAAAAGCTTTGAGAGTCTGGAAATTTTGGGTTTAGGTACCTTGAAAGTGCTTGAAAACTGCTTGAATGTTACTCTTATAAAGTTGTACGAACCCTGTTGAAGACTAACACAAAAACAGCAAATATTCACATTTGAAAGGCTAGAACCACAGAATTTTGAGCAGTTTTGCTTAAAACGCGACTTAAACAACAACGATCAACATAGTTGGCGATTAATTTCCTGCTGATTGATGAATCGATGATGCAGCCTTTTTAGTGTTTAGGAGCTGTGCGTATGGATAATAGATACAATACATGTGGGAAACAACTGACTGAATATAACAATTGCTTTCCTAATTACATTCAATATAAATTAATGTGTGTATATATAAACACATTGACCAACTTCATGGATCAACAGTAAATGTTAGTTGCATAATCTGGGGGAAAGAGTGGGAGTTTAAGCAGTTAATGTCGTCAATACTGCCTTCTTCCTAGAGTTCAATGGGTGCTTTTCTTGTTGAGCAGATAACTGAGAAGAGTGAGGTGACAACTTTTTGTTCCATCATTGTTCACAGGAAAGTGCAGGCATAAAGAGAAGACTGATAAAGTTCCTGTTTTGCTTAAAGAGGGAAGTTAGTTCACACAATGAGAGCACCGCTGTTTTTCTGCTCTCAGAAGCATTTGCATCAAGGCCAGGAGATTAAACGTGTGGGTTGGGAACTGGAGAGAGCGTGTTGTCTCGCTTGGGGCCCCCTGATGCCAGAGTTCTAGATTTCATCGCGCTGGGTGAAAGATTTCTCCTGGACGGTTCACTCTCTGTGGCTACAGGTGGGTGGTTCACATGCTGTAGGTGGCAGCCACTGTGGATTTCATGCAAAAGTACAGAGGAGGTGGCTGTGGGCAAATTGTTTCACAATTGCCAATGTTCAATACTCTGCTGAGACGCTGAATCCCACACTCTATAAACTCATTTGTGTAGTTAGATGGTATTTTGAGTCTTATGGTAATATTTAAAACTGTAGGTGTTTGTGTTTTTCTAATATAGATATTTATAATGTCAGTTTTTAGTCTTCATTATAACAAACTAATGGGGAGAGAGCATATCCGCTGGGATACATATCAATTTACAAATGGAAAAGGATGTCTGACATGTAGAGCTGGAAAATTAATTATTAACTATTTTGATTACTGTAATACTACTACTACTACTGTCTTTTTTCAAGCCAAAACATTTGGGTCCAGTTCCTCAAATGTGAGAATTTGATGCTTTCCTTTGTCATATATGATGGTAAACTGAATGTCTTTGGGTTTTGGACTGTTGGTCAGGAAAAAACAAGCTATTTGAATACTTCAAGTTTGGCATCTTTCACTAGTTTCTGACTATTTAGAGGCAAGAAGGTCAGAAAATGAGGCAAAATGAATTAATCAGGAAAATAACCAGCAGATTAATTAGAAATGAAATCACCATTTCATTTCAGCCCTTCTGACATGCTTTTCTGCACTGTGCTATGCTTATTCCCATCAGTGTTATGGAAGGCTTTCATTAGGGTGTCACACTTGTTTTACTAGAAAGACACTCAAACATCAGACTGACATAGTGTCCTAAAACATACATCATTAACATGCATTTGTAAAAAGTAACTATTTGAAGACCAATCAGTCATTTTGTCCTATGTCTTCTTTTTAAAGGCTCCATGTTCAGTACAGTTGTGCTGGTGCTCTGCTGCCTGCTGCAGAGGAAACTAGTGACCACAGAGGGGCATCGTGGGACCAATCGCCATGTCTTCTATGCCGTTCGAATGGACGGAGGCATCAGAGCCACCAGAACTCTAGCCGAGCAGCACGGACTAGAGTTCATACAACGGGTCAGTGCAGGTTTAAAACCCCTGCTGTTGCCCGCGCCTATGGGCCTGCAATTTACATTTTCTAAATTCTAAATCTGGTTACTGAGGGCCTTTTTGTTTTGTTTTTTTAAGAGCTGCCAGAGTGCTGACTTCTGTTTCCTATGTGAGGGATATCTGACTTTCATCAGATTACTGCAGCGTTTCTGAATATTTCATATCTGATCAAGTTGAGTAGGCCGTCCACACAGAGCGACACACACGCATATGAAAAGACACATACATGCACCCAGAAAGGCACACACCTAGCAACCTTAGTTTACGCCTGCAAGAAACTTCTATATGGGGAATAGGCTCCAGTTAAATGTCTTTTGGAGATGATTGGGTCTTTACCTATTTGCCTGGGTTTTAATCTGTCATGCTGAAATCATTCCATTTGTCAGAAGACTCGATTTGATTTATCCATGTCAATACTTTAAAGGTTACTACGGCTGTTGAGTCTGAAAGTGTGTCAGCTCCCTCAAAAATTGCAGTGAGAAATGAGGGCTCGGAGCCGGTCTTGTGTGGTGGAATATAGTAAGGGCGAGTTCAAAGAGGCGGTTCAAGGGCATTTTGAAATGAACCTTTTATGATTCTATTTTATGAAAGATTTAAAAAATTAAGAGCCCTTATGAACTGACATCCATTCCTGCTGTGCTCTGTTATATTTAAGATTTTAAAAGGGATTGTTTTCTTTAACTTCTCCTTTTCAATGTAAAGACTGTAAAGACAGATTCTTAGGATACAGTGTGCTATAAATAAAGTGTGCATATAAAAAAACAATCCATCATGAACATTTCAGGTAGTTAAGCATAGTTAAGCTCCATAATATGCATTAGATAGCATATGGACAGTCCCATTTTAAAGAATTAAAGCAAAATATCTTGAATTTTTAGATATTATGTCTTAAATGTTCATGTTCTGTATTATAATTGGTTATAAATATAGCCCTACAGGTGGGAAATTGGATACAATATTATTGCATCACACCTACAGTCTCCAAGAGTCCCCATAAATGGTTTTAGTTGCACTTCATTCATTTAAAGTGTATTACTTTGTTCTTTGGTGGCAGATGTGCATTCCTCCATCGAATTAGCTCACGGCAGACAATCAAAAAACTATGATTTGAAGTTATTGATAAGTGATACTGGGGGCCTATATGTGTGTGTGTTTTGACATTATTGATAAGAGTTAGTGGGAGTGTCCACTGGCCCGGTGTGAGGCTGTGTGCAGCGTTGGCTCTGGGGAACAGGGACACGAGCTCATTTCAACCTTGGCCCCGCTGCCTCTGCTGCTGCTGCTTCTGCTGCTGCTGCTGCCTGGATCATGAATAAAACATCTCTTTGACCTTTATCAGGAGCGTATTGGACAGTCCACCCCCCGTCTCTGTCTTCCTCTCTCTGCCTGTCTCTCTCTCATTGTCCCTCATGTATGCACACAAACACCTCTGCCTCTTCCTGCATTGTTTTCTGCTCTTTTATAGCCCACTGATAGTCCCCCGACGCAGTGACCACTTGTAATGACCAAAACAAAAGCTAAAACATTTCCCCGTTGACATGAACGTGGTTTTAGAATAGTGCTCTATAAATAAAGATTATTATTATTATTATTATTATGAATGGCACTGTATTTATGCATATACACAGTGCCATGAAGCACATATTTGCAATAACTGTTTTTACATGTGTGAAATGGTGCAACAATCCTGTAGTGTTGTCCAACCCAGCCTCAGACAACCTCCACTTTCACGATCCCCCCCCCCCAGGTCCAATCTGCTGACTGGCTCCTTCTACCTGTCTGTCGCCAGAGGCTGATGCTAAATGTCACTGACACCAAATCGCCTTTGTTAAGTCAAACCTATTGCAAATATCGTAATATCAAGAACAATCACAGTTTGCTGTGATATATAATTTTTGTGAAAACATTGAAGTGGAATGAAAAGTCTGACAAGCCCAACGCCAGCTTGGGAGGATTGTGATGTCTGGTGGCATTCCAGCGGTAATGCCGCATGAACGGAATGGGAATCAAATGTCTCCATGCTGGCACTCAACATATTGTTGGTCTCTTTGATTTAGTGTAAGGCATCCAAGGAAATGTCACCGCGTCTCTCCATTGTGCAGACTTGACATATCCATTTTGCAACTGTGAAACACAAAGAAAAACAAAGCAAAATACCCGAGATGATGTCTTTATGCCAAGCGGACAGATTCGCTGTGATGCACTGCACTTGCTTTTTGCAGGTGCCTCTTTGGTAGCAGACGCACTGAAGCCTTTCCTCTCACTCTTTATGTGTCAAAGAGATGGAGTTTATCTATCCACATTTATCTTCCACTTCTTTTCCACTTTGCTCATTTACAAATGTTTTAACGATGGCTTATAGTTTGTCAACCTTCCTTCTTAAATTGGAGGGTAAATCAGCTCATTCCCGATAAGATAAGACGCCGTGAAATTTTGCAACATTTAAATAAAGACAAATGCAGTGCGCCCAGGAAGCCCTTGCTTGTAATAATTATGGCTGTGTGGCAGTGCTGACGCAGATTCAAGGATTACTGTCATACAATGGCGAGTCTCGTCTCCAACCAAGGCTGTGGTGGTGTAACGCAATCATTACGAACTGGAGAGAAAGAGATGCTCTGACTAGGCAGGTAATGGCAGCCATTACAGGTGCTGAGTTTCACACACAATGACGAAAAAAAAAAAGAACCTGATCGCGATCTAAAATAGGTGATTTTCTGTTTCACTCTATGCCGGCACAGAACAACAGCACAGTGACTTGATAGTACACGCTGATTAAAACAAAAAAAGAGTCCCAGCTTGCAGGCTTACTTACAATACAGCCGACCTAGTTCCTAGTTGAAAGTTATATCACATGATACTGCATTGTTTACAGGTATTATTT
Organism: Maccullochella peelii; assembly: GCA_002120245.1. Classification (NCBI taxonomy): domain Eukaryota; kingdom Metazoa; phylum Chordata; class Actinopteri; order Centrarchiformes; family Percichthyidae; genus Maccullochella; species Maccullochella peelii. The sequence goes on along the minus strand of LKNJ01002722.1, from coordinate 48,742 downwards.
CTTGCTTACTTATGAGTTTGCAAATCCGATTAGAGCCAGATTAAGTCTACGCGTTGCATTGTTTTTATTTTAGCTGAGATCACTGCTTCAAGAATTAAGTGCCTGTGTGTGTGTGTGTGCGCAGGGTTTTGTCTTGAACTCTGACACCAGGAAGTCCCTGGTCTCCAACCAATGGTGAAAGGCCTCCCAGATTCCCCTTCTCTCCAGTGAGGTGGAATACTGCTGGCAGATTACCATATCATTTCCATATCATTAGCATAGCATTACTGCGGCACAGCTTGGCTCGCTGTCTGCGGACGTGCTATCAGCTCATCGAGAGATTCAATCCCCAATCCGCTCCATGCTCCCCCTCCCCTCTCCTCCCCTCCCTTCCCTCTGTACACGCGAGGTGTGTTTTCCATCCGAGTAAAGCAGATGTAATTGAGGTAGAGCACTGGATTTACTGGCTAAATGAAATCACACAAACGCTTCACGATCAGCCGGGGCCGCTGTTGTACACATTCAGAGAGCTCCTTCTTTGAAACCTCATAGCGCTGCACCCAATTCAGAATTTCTAATATCCTCTCAGAAATAGCCTCAGTCAGATGCTAAGCTATGTCAAGCCTTACTCTGGCTGGATTACTCCAGGCTGTTATGTTATGACCAGGTGTGTGTGTGTGTGTGTGTGTGTGTGTGTGTCTCTGTGTCTGGCCAAACGAAAAAGGCCGATGTGCCCCTTCCTCTCCCTCTCCCTTTTCCTGTACCATAGGGCACCCAGGGGCGCGAGAAGGGACACCAATCCTCTAATGGTTGAAAGAGAGGGCCCATTCCATTAGTCAGGGGGCCCAGAGTTCACCGCTGCTCCTCAGCGTGCAGAGGGCGGAGGGAGCGAAATGGAGGCAGGTGTTGGCCGGGGGCAACACAGAGGGCAACGCTGCACCAGCTGCATGCTGGGAAATGCTGCGCTTTTTTTTTTTTCTCCCCCATCTCCACTCCTTCTCTGCCTATTTCTATTTCCTCACGCAAGTACAGATGCACACACCTTGCGCATATAGCATGCACAACACGCACACACACACACACACACACACGCACACACAGTCTGACTTCCTCTCATCCGCTTTTGTCCCCAATTTTAATTCATTCCAGTAAGCTTTTCTCCATTTTCCTTATCTCTTTCTTTCTCACTCTCTCCCCTCAAACACTCATTCACTCACTCACTCACTCACGCCTATCTCCATCTCTTTCATTTTCGCTCTCTCTCTTTGCTTACCGCCCCCCCATCGCCCCCAGCCCTCCCCTCACCCCATCCTCGCTCATGCCTCGCTCTCATTTGTAAATGGAGGGAGGACTTGACTGAGAAATATGTGGAGAAGATGTGGTTTCCCTCCCAGGTGCGAAACTCTGGCAGGAGATGAAGGTAGAGAAGAAGAAGAAGAAGGAAGAAGGGGTGAGGAGGGTGGGAGCAGAAATTATGTACCATTCCCTCTCTTTCTCTTCTTCTTCTCTCTCTCTCTCTGGGCTGAGATGATGTATGGCTGCAAAGGCCACATGTTGGCCGCGTGATGGATTAAAGCACTTTGTAGGAAAATTACTGAGAGCGCCTCAGCACACCCGAGTCTAGCCCTTAATAAAACTCTCTTCAATATTGAAATGGAGAGAGAGAGGGAGAGATAAAGAAGATAAAGGAAGATGGTGGACAAGAGCAGGGAGTCGTGCTAGAAGCACACAAACACAATGCTCTTATAGGTGATATGGAGTATTGAGAGATATTGTAAAACTGCATGCTGTATAGCTTTACTGTTGGAATTTACTACAAGTTTTTGTTTGGAATTGGTTCATAAAAAGAGCTTAGAGAGAAATAAGTAAAAGTAAACCAGATTTTATGAAGTGGTTGTTTATTGTGAGCTTTGTGGATGAACTTTTGTGACATGTTTGTCTGCTGTCAAGTGTATCTTCAGTGATTTCCATTTCTTACCCAAAGCATAAGAAGCCGAGAAAGTTTTGAAGGAAACACAGAATCCAGCCCAAACCTGTATAATGTGACAGTGGACGTCAGTTCTCATTTTCAAATAGTAGGTCACTGTAGATGGTTTTAATCAGGAAGGAGATTTATTTTTCACAGTTGAATTAATTGTGAGTTTTTAGGATTTTTGCTGCAGAGAGTGGATTTTATTTGGGTTGCTTGTTGTTAACTGAATGGGACTCATGAAGGACGGAAATAAGTGTAGCAGGCCTGTAGCGACTTGGAATGTAATAACTTAGTACGTGGACATAGAGTGCAGTAAGCCTGTTTATATAATCTAACTAATGATATAGTAATAACATCAACTACGTTCACATTTCATGTCACAATATTATTATTGTTTTAACAGCTAAAAATATTCATTGATTCGTTGATTGGCAGACAATTAATTGACAATTATTTCAAAAATCAATTAATAATATTGGTCATTTTTCAAGCAAAAATGCCAAACATCCACTGGTTCCAGGATTTGCTGCTTTTCTTTGTCGTGTGAATATAATAACATATTGAATATGCGTTTGGACTGTCAAGAAAAACAAGCACTTGGAAGACGTCACGTTAGGCATTTTTTAAAAACCTTTTTAGACATTTCATAGACTAAACAATGAATTTTAAGGGGGAACACTGAACATTTTTTTAGGTTCTTGTCATGACTGGATTTAAAGGAAGTCCAGTGTTTTACAACTTGGGTCTTATTTTCATAATCCCCCCCCCCCATTTTCTTTTCAGTATGTAGATGTGTACAGATAAATGTTCTTCTTCTTTTCATTCTTGGAATTATTCTTCTCCTTTTTGGTCTTTTCTTGTTTATTTATTTTTCTAATCAGAGGTTTTATCCGTGTTGTTTTTTGAGGAACTGTATGAGTGCCTGGGTGTGTTTTGTTCACCTCCTTATGACTGATGACATATCTCTTTTGGCTTTTTTGGAGAATACTCGTGTCTCTGTGTGCATCATGTCTTGATTTGATTGTATAGCTGGCAGCATGTGATACTAACTTGGAGGTTTGTTTCAAACCTGTATGATCATCTGACTGGTCATGCCTTTTGTCCTGCTGGACTTTTTAGCGACGTTGCCACATTCCCAAATATTAGCAATTAACTTGGTGAGTACACTGTTCTCAAGATCCAAGTTGTACTAAACTGGAACCCATCAGTCCCTGCATTTGTCACTTTAAGATGGACTGTAGAACCTTTAGCCCCCCCTCCCATCTCCTGCATTTCCTGCCAATACTGTAACCAACAAGGCTTAACTGCTCACCCCATTTAGCCCCTAGCATCCCCCTCCATCACCCAGCCCTCCCCCTATCTCTCCTTTCTGCTCCATATTTGGGGCTGTGGAGGCCACAGCCCCTGTAGGGCTGTTAGTATACACACCAGCTGCTGTTTTCTCCATAGGGTGGGCTGCCTCACGTGGCTCTCACACACTGCTTCAATGACTCTTGATGTCTGTGTTTGTTTTTGTTTATCCTTCATGCTTTTCCCTTCCCCTCCATCTCTGTTGCTCCCTCCTCTTTCTGTTTGTCTGACTGTTGGAGGCCGTCAGCAGCAGTGGGGCATACATCCTGTGGATGCTTCAGTCCAACTCTGCTAAACGGCCATCAGATGCTGTAGTCCGGCTTATAGTAATGTTTGCTTTTTAAGGCTACTGTGGAGGTATACAGTTTAAATTTTTTTGTACTGAGGTTGGTGAAAGCTCATAGTTTGTTTGTAGTTACAGTAGACTATACATGAATTTGTATTTGGGATATTGGTATAATTACAGTAAACAGATAAGACCACTTAAAATGACTGACTCTGTATGTGGTCAGTGGTGTTGAAGTGTTAGTATTTGTCAGAGTTTATACATTTCCCATAAACCCTGCTGCTCTCTCGCACAAAGAAGCTAGCTACAGCCCAACAAAACTTAACAAAAGTAGCCCAAACATTTAGAGGAAATTACATGAAAACTCCATTAATAATTGGGTTTTTTAAATTCATTTATTTGACCACTTGGGGGCAGCAAAACAACCATTAAACACAACACTGACATGCTATCACCTTATAAAGTTGTTACAGTGAACATGCTAGCAAACATTTAGCAGACAGTTAGCAGCATTAGCATTTAGTGTTTAGGTAAGTCCACTATCCACTCTCATTTTAGCTCTGATTTGGTCTCCACCAACTCTAGAGGGAAACATCTGTCTCTTTAGCTGCTAAATGCTACACTGTGTTCACCAGTCGCTAACTTGGTCTGTCTGGTGTTCGGTGCTGGAAACAATGTTGATGTGAGTAATATGACTGAACCAAAGCAGTGAAGTTGTGGACTGTAGAATCAAAAATATGCGCTGAAGGATGCTAAAATGCTCCTTTTGAGGGGACTGCATTGCCGGGTGATAATTCTGTTACTGTTCCACTCAGGTTATGAACAAATGAAACACATTTGTTTTTAATTATAGTCTACTGTTGGCGTCTGGTTAGCTCAGTTAAACTGAACAAACCTTTTTTAGCACAAACTGTTTTTAGCTTTTAGCTTGTGTTAGCTAGCCATCAGGCTGATTCAGCAACACAACCAATATTAATCTCAGTATTAATATTTATCTTCTGCTAAAACTAGTGGTTACAGCTTCTCAAATGTCTGTTGTAATTTGAAGTTCAGTAAGAAGTTCAGAAAAAAAAGTAGTAATTAATCAGTTTTGGCTCTTCTAATTTGTCATTAATTCTGGTATCATATGAAGTGAATGATTAATCGTTAATTTAAAAAAAAAGATCAGCTTTTAGCACATCAGTGCTAGATGCTGCAAACAATTCTCTTGGATCTTCATATAAAGTTTTTAAGCTTTTAAGATCTTTTAGCAAACAAAAAAAAAGAACTTAACAGAAAATAAAAGGACACAAACACATAAAAAATAAACCAAATATAAAAAAGCAGACATTAAGGAACAAAAGAGAGAATAGGTAGATCACAATCCCTGTGGTTCTTCTTGACTCGTGTGTTTCACAGTGCCTTAAATCTGCTTTTTCTTTCAAGTGAGTTGTTTTGAATTGTGATGCATGGGCCTTGCAATCATATTGTGCGCAGTATGATAATCTGATTCAGAACTGGAAGAGGGAGCCCAGGCATTTCTCATCCATAGGAATCAATAACATATGGGTAAAGAATCAAAGCAAAACACAGATATGAACAACAATGTGGAATAACAAAGTAAATCTAGAGAAATCACTGATGCATTGACTGAAAATAACAGAAATACTACCTACTGTAACATAATAGGGAAATTATAGTTGTACTATAAAATTAGCCTTTGGCAGCCATTGTTATCAATTGGCTCTTGTGATGAGCTATTACAGTTTTAGTGTAATTATTCAATCCAGTTTTGTGACATCATTTTTTTTTTCTCCAAATCAAAACTTGTGATTGTTGAAATCTTTTCATTGTGTTTCAATGGAAAATAAAAATCCGTCAATTCCCAAAGCGTTTAATTAGAGCTTTTAGTGTCCTTTACTTTGTGAAGTGCCGCAGCTGGAAGAGAAACCAGCAGAGTTGTTTGGAAACCTGTAAGCAGAGAGCAGTTCAAGTTTCAGCGTTTTATTGGGATATTGACAGAGGTAAATTTTGTATTTCTGTATTTCATGTCTTGATTTATAATACTGTCTTTTGGGGATTACAATTCAAGTGTTCTTGAAGAGCATGTTGTGTCCTGTCAACCTTTAGATGTACAGTGTATCAATGAATTTTATAGCGTAGCTGTACTTGTTCCCGAGGCTGTACATTAGGTAGATGCTAAAACAAAATAAAAAGCCAGTATGGGATAATTAAAATTCTGTTCTTTAATTGATTAATCTATTATTCTTCTTTGTAATCGCTCTGACTTCCAATTCGCATAGTTGCAAGTGATTTTTGGTTGGAGTCCAAAATTCTCAAGTCCAATATTTACTCCTTATGGGAGCGTCTTATCAGCAGCAGTAGCCAGGTCTGCAGCTGATCCAAGTTGGTTGTAGATTTATTTATTTTTTTGTTTCCTTATCATAATATAGTGTATACAGCATATTGAATGAGGCTACCTTTTTTGCTTATTTTTTTTAATACACAGGAAGTTCTGGCATATAATGTACCTTATCTAAAGTTAGAAGAAAATGTCATGCTTTTGCTGTTTTATTTTGTTTTTATATAAAGCACTCTGAACTGCTTTTGTATGATATGGTGTTATACAAATACATTTGAATTGAATTAAATTGAATGCTTATCATTCTCTGAATACAGTAAATAGTTTAATTAGCGGTTAGCAGTGTTGCCTTACAGCAAGAATGTCCTGTGTTTGGATGCACTGGTTGCTGGAGTTCTTATGTTCTCCCCGTGTGTGTGGGTTTTTGCCTTTAGTCCTAAGACATGCAGGTTGGGTTATTTGGAGATTCTAATTGCACATAGTTGTGACTAGTACATTATGTTAATGCAATTAGTACATTGTCTGTCTGCAATATGTTTTGGTTCACATGGTTGCTGAAAAGGCATGCATGCTGGTAGACTTCGCAGGACAGGAGGGGATGTGAGAATTTCTTTTTTTTATGCAGCTACTTTTACAGTTCATCTTGCACATGAACTTGATTAAACATCTGCAAATGTGCTTGATGTAAATACATAAAAAAATGCAATTTCTCCCACTGGGAAGCGAACTATGTCAGGCTGCATTCAGACCAAATAAGGCATTGTGGCGATTAGCGCAGGGTTGTGCGGCGGTGTGGGAGTGTCACACACTAACCAGAGATTCATTTAAGCCTTAAGCTACCATTGCTTATGTGAGAGCATTTGATTCAATGATCCAATCATTTTTTTGATTTAATACCCCAAAATTTTACAGGCCTTAATATACAAAAGATAACTATATCAAAGTATTCTTCATCAAGATAAGAGTCAAATGATTTCTTGAATTTACAAGTGAGACAAGAGTTGATGGTATATGGATACCTGTGAAAAGACACTAAACATGGCAACTTTAGATTGAATCTACATTTCATCTGTCAGTACCCAGGATTCTTGATTTCCTGCAGCAACATAGTTAAGCTCGGATATGAACCTTTTGAAGGCTTTGCAGCACCATTCTTACAGCAGCAGTACTGTTATGCTAATCACCTCTTCATCAGTGCTTTGGACTAAGGTCATTCGTTGGAGAGATTCAGTTAAGCAATCGAGACGTTGAGAAGAGCATTTTCAATAGTCCTGTCTGTCAACGTATACCTCCGTCTGGAGTCTGAAGGTCTACTTGAATTGTGGAGTCGTCCTCAGTCCGAGAAGAGGGTGATAAGTCAGGGTGCTGTGTCTCCATGTGTCACAGATTCAACCTCCACATCATGCTTTAGAAAAACCTCAAAGACTTTCAAGTAGTTGATGTTTCTCTGAACTTGGATCATTGCATTTTAACCAACAATAAACAAGTAGCATGTGGACGCTATCTAACAGATTTGTATGAATTTTGGTACAAAGTTCCGCAATAGGACAAAGACAAATGGATTAGGTTTTGCAGGGAAAGCACCAGGTGGTTCTTTATAAAGCACTTTTACTTTTTGCTCGTAACTCCAGAAGTCATCACATATATATCCGTATCTGCAAAACCCATTTCCCTCCACACAGATTTTCTGCTACTGTATGTTACATTTTTTATATTTTTCTTCAATCCCCAACAAATGTTTTACACAAGAAAAAAAGTTGTTTTTCTTTTAAATATTACATATGATTTCCTATATGTCTTTGTCATAATCTGCTGTTATTGGTGAATGCATGGTGCATTTGTGTAACCAAATCTAGATGACACATGCACACATCCACTCATCCTACAAAATGTGATTGCAGTTGGCTTACAGTTGGCTCTACAGCAGCATGATACATTTAAATGTCCAGAGCTCAGTGGTCATGAGTCTGACTGACATGAAATTTGCATAGTTAATTCTTGCACAGAGAGCGCTAATATTCTCAGCAAAATCAGCATTATTGTGTATAACAATGTGTATTTTGCAGATCAAATAAATAAAAAACTAAAAAGCTTCTAAACAATCCTCAGGATGTTGTTTGCCTTGGTGGAGGTGTGCCTCATCTGAATGCATTCAAGAGTTTATTGTATTTCCATGAAAACAAATCACTGTTGCAGTGGTAGACACAGTCTGACAGGGTTAATCCAATACTTTGTTTAATTTGACTGAATAACAAATACCATGGAACTAATAAAGATAAATAAAAGACTGGCCACTAGTTACAAAGATGTGTCATAATTGGAAAGTTATTGGTCTGATTGGTACCTGCAACTGCTGTTTGTCCTGTAGGAGTGTCCTTAAACAAGACAGAAACTATACTCATTGGCTTTGAGTTGGACAGGTGACTTTTCCAGGATATTTCTATGCCTTCTGCCTAACACATGCTGAGATACAGTAGCTCATTGACTCTGAATAGGAATATGTATGTGGAAAAAAATGAATTTAACAAAGTAGTGTTGTAGCAGTGTTGAAGCCATATGTGAGTGCTGCTAACATTATCATCATATCATATGATACATCTACCCCTCTCACAGCTGATTATTTGTCTTCATATGTTTTCAGTTCTATTTATTAGGATGCAGATTCATTTGGATTCATTATCAGTGTATGTATAGATTTTTTTTTGTTGGATCAATCGATTAATTGTTTAATCTATAAAATGTGAGAAAATAGTAAAAAGAAAATACCCAATCCCAAGAAGACTTCTTCAAATGCTTTTTATCTGACAAAAAAAACGTATTAAGAATGACTAAAATTGTTGCTAATTACAATGTATGTTGATCAACTAATCAATTAATCGATCAGTTGTTTCAGCACATGTGTATGCATGTCCCAGTACTGTATCAGGTGCATTGGCAAGAAGACATGACAGTTCTAGATATTAGGCTGCGACTTGAGATTCAGTCTGTTTCTGAACATTTTTGGTTACATGTTGGGTATACCTGATAAACACACACACATATACACACACACCGAACAAACACTCCACAGTAGCATGGGTTTTCGATCAATAACCAATATTTGACTGATGTTAACATCAGTCATGCCACCTACAGCAGCAGCCTGTAGGATCCAGTATCTACTGTTGATACAGTTTATGGATCCACTAAGTAAAGATCTACCTCTGACTGCAGCCAGCTAGGACATCCCAGTCCACGTCAAGCTTACTTAGTTCATTGTGCAATGATTCACACATACAGTATCTATGTGTGAGTCTGTGTGTGTATGTGTGTGCGTGTGTGTGTGTTTTGAATGCTCTCATGATTAGTGTTCTCAGTGACTGGCTGGCTGATGGGGTTGATTTGTCCGACAGTGCTGTGTGTCAGGCAGACTCAGCGTCCGCACTGGAGAACATGAGTGAAGGAGCGGATAATTGATAGTGACAAGGCGCTCCCAGCCTTAATTGCTGCTGGTGAATTAGATTACCTTTTCAAAGTGCCTTCATTAGCAGAGGGAGAGCCATACCAATGGTCCCCTGATTGGCCTCATATTGTTTTGCGGTGAACCTGCTCTGGCAGGGCACAAGGATGTGTGTGTGTGTGTGTGTGTGTGTGTGTGTGTGTGTGTGTGTGTGTGTGTGTGTGTGTGTATTTGTTAGGGCGTGTGTGTGTGTTTGTTTTGCTTGGATTGAAATTGCTCACCAATTTCCATGTACAGCTGTAGTTTGACAGTGTGTACATGTGTGTACGTTGTGCACATCCAGTGTCAATGATGTCAAGGCGACACATTTAGCAGGGAGTGTTTCTCTGTTTTTATGGGCCATGGACTGCTGACGGCCACTGGTGTTGGTTCACCCAAATTACAAAAACCTGATTGTCTCACTTAACTCTAGTCTAGCCAAATAGTTTTGGTTTTACTGCTGTCAGTGGCGGCAAAGGCGCTCCTCTGTACAGTCATATCAAATGGTTGTGATTGGCCTGACCTGGGCCAAATTGGCTAGAAATCTGTCTGAATTTGAGGGGGACCAGACACATCTGCCAGAGCAAATAAAATATGATCTTGCTGGTTCCCAGGCTACATGGGCCTAAAGCTGATACCTGAAGCTGGCGTGTACCTGCCTCTTTAAGAAACGTTCCGACGACTGAATCTGACTGGTACTGCCAAATCTGAGACCCGAACACATCCTGAGACCCCAAGCTATGTTTTTGCTGTAATTAATTCATTTCCAGCTTGACAGGCTCCTTGCAACACATGAGACGCATGGGCACAGACTGACAGAGAAAAAAGAAAGACATTTCTTAATAAAAAATGAAAATAACTATATCTTAACCTGACTGGTGGGGTTCTGAACTCTGGATCTAACTATCTATAACTAGACATCTGTCAATTTATGGTGTTGAAAACAACAAACATTAGGCAACAAGTGAAGTCAATGATTAGACATGGTATGTTATTGGCTAGAACTTCCAACTGGTGGCAACCTTTCCTCAGGTGTGGACAGCAGAGAGAGACCTCGCAGCATAGCTCCTTATCCGCTTACAGCCACAGAATCACAACCATGGAGAATGCCATTCTGTATCCAGAGTAGGACAGACACTGTTTCTGGAAAGACATAATGCTGTTGAGTTAAAAGGTCTTTTTTTCAATGCTATGGCCACTGCAAATGGAATTCCATTCACCTTCATTGTATTGACATGGAGCCAGACCTGGACAAATAGCACCAAAACAATCTGCGTTGCTAGATACCACGAGGTCAGTGGGAAAACAAATCCTAATTTTGGGTGAAACGATCCTTTTAAGCTTCCATCTCCATCTTTCATTTCTCATTTTACTTATGTTTTAGATTGGGTGTTACATTAACTACAGTTTCTTTGTCAATGTCATGAAATTTAGTTAATTTAGGATTTACAGATTTTAAATTGGGGTGAAGAGAGTGCAGGTATCTGTTCAGTACTCTATATCTGCAGATACCCCGAGTTAAGGTATCGGAACTGGTATTGATATTGGTAAAAGGTGGATCTGCCTAAAGTCCTATTCTTGTCCTGCCACCATCTTCAATTGTGCACTTTTTACTTTTTAGGCTTTTAGGAGATTTCTATTTTTAGAAAGGCATTTCAGCTAATTCCAGTGAGTGCTAAAACCTACACCAAACATTAAAATCTAAAATCGGGGCCTTATTGTTCCTAATACCTCTGTGAAAATGCTGGAAAGTAATAGAAAAATAAATATTAAAGAGTTCCTTAATTGAATCCAAGAGGGAATTTGCTTTTTCTTCTGTTTTTAACTAGTGAGATCAAAAGTCCAGGTTAGTTACAGAACCCATGAAGCTGGTAAGGACTTCAGCCAGGGGGATGTTGGTTTTATAAAGACTTGAGACATAAGTTCTCCAGTCAAAGAGAAGTTTCTATGACCTTGCTGCCGGTACAAAAACTAAACACCGTAAAAGCTAAGTGAAGAGATAGAAGGGATTTTTTGGAGAGCCAGCAGTGAAAGTAGATCATTCCATGCAGAGACGGTGACATGTGCATGTTCTTCTTCTTCAAAAAAACCCAAACAAAAATGGTTTTCTGCCCAAACCCAAAATGTCCAAAACCTTACCCCCTCTTCATCCCCTGCAGCACCAGTTTCAGCTACAGCCATCCTTCCTCATCCCATTTCCATATCTGTCTCCAGTCACTGCTCCATCACCAGCCCCCAGTGCAGCCCCCCCAATCCCAAAATCCCACTGGCATCCCCATCCCTGTCTCATGCTTCATCCCTGCCCCAGCCAGCCTGCAGCCCCCTGCTGAGTTAAATGGAGTGTGCCTGCATCAGGGGAGCTGCGTGTGCTCAGTTCAGCTCAGCTCAGCTGGGCTGCCAGCGTTATAAACTTACTGTGTGATTATTGTCAGAGCGAGACTCCTCCACCCAGGAGGTCTGCGCTGATGGGTACTATGTCACCGGGTACAGCCAGCCATGGAGGGTGGGATGAGAGAGCAAAGGAGGGATAGAAACTGGGGTGAGAAAAGGACGCAGAGAAGGAAGAGAAATACTATTGGTAGGGGAGAGGGAGAAAAATAACAGGGATCGAGGGGGAAAGGATAGGAAAAGATGGAGGATGGGAAACAAGAAGGAGGGCAGAGAATCATCAAAGGAAAGAAAAAGCCAAGCTGAGCAAGGAAAGACTGATGTATACCTATCTCAGCAGACAAAGACAAGGGAAGACACACAGGGAGTGATATAAAGAGGGAGAAGCAGAAGAATAATGTGCCGGGAGAAGAAAGCGAGGCAGCAGGGAAATCAGCAGAGGAGAGAGAAAAGAGGGAGAGACGGGGAGGGTGGGGAGAAAAGAAAGGCAAAGAGAGAAATTAGAGAGAACATTTTCAAGCGAGTGATGTGTGCTGTGATTGTTTTTTCTCTCTCTTTCTCTCCCTCTCTGTCTCGCTCTAAACGGTCGGGATGTGGCCTGTATCTGGCGGCAAGAAGGAACTCAATTTGGGACAATTTACTCTGCAGTCTCAGCCCTGATGCACCTCAGGGACAGAGAATAGAGCGAATGAATGTGAAGGAAGATAGAATCAGCAAGCCACACACACACACACGCACATACACACACACACGATGTGCGTCTTGCCCACAATTGCCGCCGAGTAGATTTCACTTAGTTAGTTCTAACTCTCCCAGGCGGTCAATACAATGTGAGTTTATAAGGCTTGGAAATGAAAAGCCCAGGATAAGGTTAGATAAACTGTGTGCTATTTGATTTTGGCCCACCTCTCGCAGAAAAGCCCGCACAAGACAGATGGCCGGAGGGGATACGCTGATATCATATATTGTGCAAAGGGTCATATGGGTGATTAAGGCTGAATACGTTATGTGTTTTGACCCTCACACTGTACCTGTTGTGGTCTCTCCGAAATGATGAAAACACTTGCATTCTTAAATAAAAGGCACTCAACCAAGCAAGTCTTACACCAAATATTGTGAGAGTGAGGGGTTTTATATACTCCTGACCACAATATTTGTTTCTACACTGACAGGTTGGCAGCCTGGAGGGTGTGTACACCCTGAGAGACTGCAGGGGGCGCCCTGACAGAGCCACCTTTGAAAACAGACTTGTGACCGCAGCAGGGGTAAGTATTTTGAACTGTTCCATTAAAAATACCCATTACACATTAGTATCTAGAGAGTGGATCAAGCTGCAGGTTCCCCAAAAGAAGCCACTCTGAGGTTGTTTTTTTTTTTTTTTGTGGTCTGACTCGCACTGTCTGTGTAACACAGCGGGAAATGGATTTGTAACTGCAGCAAATCAGAGCGTTCAGCTACTTAGACGTGACTGTTTGATACATTTAACATGGCCACGTCAAGGTGAATTCACACTGTGGCGTCGTTTCTGATTTTACACAGCATGTATATGCAAATGGCAGTTCATTTGGCTGGCTTTGCTGTTTTAATCAGGGTCTAGTGTTGATTAGCGAAAAAAAAAAAAAGAAACAGAGCCATGTGGTGAGAAATGGCTGAAAGTTGTTTACCTTGCTTGTGTAGCCCGATATCACTTTGTGCCCCCCTCCCTCGCCACCTTCAACAAGCCATTCTGCATCACCCTCGGAGCACACAATGCAGCTTCCTCACCGGGCTTCTGTTGCCAGGGAAACCGTCACCCACGGAGACATCCCATGACAGCGCAGGGTGAGGGAGGAGGGACGGGAGGAAGGGTCGGAGATGCAGCTTTGGCCCTGTCTGTTCTCCAGGGCGGGCCAGACCTCTGGCCCTTCCCCAACACACTGCCCCTTCAGTGTCACACCCAGACAAACTGCACAGAGCAACAGCACATTTATACACACAGAAACACACATATGCCTGTACCAAAACAAACAATCAAGAGCAAGACAAAGAAATGGACAGAAAGTCAATGAGAGAAGAGGATACCAAACTTTCTGATTTAGAGTTATCTGATGAATCAGTGTGTGTGTGATTAATTGAAGTAATTTATGTGCAATCTCCAGTGACTCCATGTATGGTTCATGATTTCATTACACTGTAACTTTAATTACTTTTCTACCATCATAACTTTAGGTGAAAATGAATTTGCACCCCCCAAAAATGTCCCACATTTCGTAATGAGACTTAAATGTAATGGATTGCACAAATAATGTTTTGGGATAATGAACAATTGCACACTTAGATGTTGCATCCCCTTACCAGGCGCTGTTGCATCGTTGCCTTGCAATCAAGTCTGTTTGTTGGCTACAGTATGCTGTTTTATGTGAACTAATCATTTTTAGCATTGAGGCAAGAAAAAACCTCTAATACACTAATTTGAACCCAACAGGAACACCTTTTGATTTGGGAAGACAATGCCTTAGTCCTTTATCCTAGCAGACTAATATAATCTGCTTTAATTGCATTTTTAGGCTGAAAACAGTCGATATTATGTAATAGGTATATGGATGAGGTATTTATGGTGGGTTATGTGTTGCCAAACACAATTACAGTGTTTTAGCTACAGTAGCTGGCCTGCTGCCAAAGCCTGAGCTATACTCCATCCGCCCACCTCTGACCAGGCCTCTGTCTATACTGTGTGGAGCGTGTGCTGCTTTTCGCTCTGCATCACACCCTGTACTGTGCATTGTATGGCAGGTGAGTTACATTACAGAGCTCACTAATTACTGCAGCACGCAAGATTTAGTAAGCTGCAAGGCTGAGACACAGTTAATGTTAGTTGAACTGTCTTCTGGGGTAAAAACAGGAATAACATGGTAACATACCAATCCTGGGATCACACTTAAGGTGGTAAGTGTGCTACTCTTTGAAGGAATTTCATTTGTTCAAAATGAAAGACTGAGTTACTGGTGCATCATTGTGTAGCAAAAGCATTATGAGATGGTGTTTTCATGCAGGAGATCTAGCGGAACTAAACTGAGTGTTGTTTGTCGCCACAGTTCTCTGTGAAGTTTTGAATTTAAAATAAAAACGTTTGTTAAACCTTTCCCAACTGGCAAAACCAAACCAAACAGAATCACGTGTTTGGAACATCAGGAGACACGTCCAGGTTGCATCCTCTGAAGCCAGAATGAAAGGTCAGAAACCTTTCCTGGCTGTGATTTGAACATTCTTACCTGAAGTCAACATCACAAACTAATCAACATCCTTAGATTTAATCTGCCATCAAAATCACTTTTTAAATCACACCACAAGAGGATGGATGTCCAATTCACATGCTCTAAAGAGAAGATCAAACAATACCTGTGTCTCAGTTCAGGTGCTGCATCCTTCGAAGGCTGCATTTGAAGACCGAATGTGTCAAAGCGGCGTGACAAGCCTGTCCCATTTCGAAGGCTCCTTCAAATGCGGCAGAGGAATGCGGCCTTCTTTTCCCGAATTTGGAGGATCCAACGGCTCCGTAGACCAGACCATCTCATTTAACAACGCTCGGTTTGGTCTATGAAGGATGCTGCCCCTGAATTATTTTTTTCTTTCCTGCAGCTGATGTGCCGCTGAAATTTTGTAATAATTTTGAGTGCTAATTTAAAATACAGTACAGTGAACAGCAAAGGTCCACTTTCTCGCTTGTTCTGTAGCTTTCGACCGCATCACACAGTCGTCGTCATCAGAGTTTGCTCAGTTGTCTTGTTTTAAGTTCTAAGCCAACGTGTATACAAATGCTGTGTCTCAATTCGGATACTTCTGTTAGTACACGTCCATGCAGTACACTGTGCACACTATGTACTTACTTGTGTAGTGCGTGAATTTCGACAGGGTAGTTATCTGTTATTAGACGACCGTTATGAGTACACCATCCGGGTATTCATAGTGCACCGCATTTTGCCATAATTGTCAGTGTGAACGCGCTTATGCACTTAAAACAGCACGTGTAAATACGGAAGAACGTGAATTGAGACTCTGCTAAACCCTTAAAACTTTGCAGATGAATGGAAAGCTTCAGAATCTACAGTTCCATGACAACTGAGCAAACTTCATCTGCTGAGGAAGACTGTGTGATGTGGTTGAAATCTCCAGAACAAGAGAGTAAGTTGACCTTGTGTGCAGATTGATATGTCAACTGCTGTTTCCAAGGTTAAGAATGAACTGTCAAGCGCAGTCCCCTTACTGTATGTGCCCATCTGACGTGATTTCAACAGAATCCGGCTGTTCAAGCGACATCACACGCCTGCTGGATTATGTTAATTTTACTGTATAATTGATAACCATGTGTGAGTAGATTCATCTTAATATGTTGGGGCTGTGAAATTCTGCCACTCATATAATATAGTCATATGAAATGTACTCAAAATTTGTATTAGGTTTATTAGTATTTGCACATTCCATGTGTATCGACTGATGTAATATAATACTATATAGTAACATATTATGTAATATAGTTGTAACTATACTGTGCTGAGAAATATACTGTAACAATATGATCTATAAGAAGTGAAAGTGAAACCTAATATTTTACAAATGACCCCCACCTTTGTCGGCTAAGTGTAAATAATAATTTGGAACAATGGCCAACAAATGATCAGGCATTATAAAATATCAGAAATACCTGTACGCCACAGTAGATGGAAACTATCATTCAATTCTTCAAAAAGAAAATACCTTTTAAGCAAGGAGGAATAATAAACACACTTCATGAATCGGTGCAATCTGCAACAGCTGCTGTAGCACATATCAAACACCGGCTGAGTTAAAGCAGTCCATAGGAATGGGGCTCTGAGGCTCACATGTGGAGAGCTGTGCTGTAACAACCCACTGCCAGCAAAGCAACAATCAGCTGTTGTATTAATCGCACTGCTAATGACATAATTAGCAAGGCTGTGGAAAAGCAGCTCCACACAAACATGTGAGGGCTCAGAGACAACACGCAGATAAAGCCACAATACGCACACATGCACATTTACACAGTTAGCAAACAGCTAACACACATTCTGACTCGAAGCAAGACGTACACTCGGACATGATCAAAAGACAAACATACAGGAATACAGTATATCCACAGGCAACCACCAGAGAGTTGATGCACACACACATATGGCTGCAGTGTGATAGGACATAATAACATAACATAAGTGTTTCTCTCTCTTGTCTCTGTGTCTTGTTTACGTCAGGCTCCACCTCCTCTCATTGACCCTCTTCCTAACTGTCCTAACTATCGTACCTCTTGCGGTTTCATTCTCAAACACACAGACATGTCTCTGACTGAACTCTGCACTGACCTTTTACAAAATGTCTCAGATACTAACCCCCTGCCAGCTTCTGACATACACACACTGGCCTCTGCTGGTGTACTACACACTTAATACACACATACAGGAAACCACTGTGCAGAGTATGTCCTGGTCCTCTGACTTTTTTTTCTTCGTCTTCACGTCTGTCTAGTTAGTCTAAGCTGCAGCTGTGTGGAAGCTGCACCTTATTGTTAGTGCCACTCTAGCAGCAACAAGGCAAGTCAAAGATATTGTATATGCAGCAGAGCTGTTGTGAAGTTGTCATGAGATAAACTAAACAAAGTTATGTAAGGGTTTTTCCCACAGAAGATGTCAGAGGTCAAGGTCAGGTCAACCAAGTCTTTTCAATAAGCGAGTCCTTGTGAAACAGATAGTACCCACTTTTTGGACAATAATCATGTGCATGTGTTTTACATTGCATACGCTGATTGCAGGTCAACCAATCAACCAACCTAACATGCCCTCACCTCTTTTTGAGTGATTAACTCCTCTAGCTAAGCAGTGATGCTTGAGTGTCTATTACATAGGGAATAGTGAATGAGTGAACAGCCTTAAGGCCGTTTCACACCGCCCTGACAACTGCTTACCTGCGAGAGCGTTCCCCAACTGCTTCATTTAACACCATAGCGTTGGTACAAATTGAAAACCACGCACTTGCCACAGTAGTAGCTGTGCAAGCTAGTTTGGCGCAGTGTAAATATTTCCCCAAGAAAATAGGCTTCAATCATTTGTTCCACAATTTGATGTGCAAGTGGAGTGTATTGTTTTGGGTTTTTTTCAAATAAAATGTCAGGCCCTGCTAGACTGAACTAATCCAATCAAAATGCATTTAATTAATTTGTTCTGGTTGTCCTTTCTAGCCCTGTGTTGTACAACTCTGGGTATTCAGACACGAGCATTATCAGTTCCTCCATCACTCTTCTTTCTGACCCACGAAGCCCGCCCCCTTCGATTTGATTGGCCAAAGTTCAGCACGGTGAACTTTGGGCTTCATACCCCTACCGCTGTGATCGAAACTGCTTCCCCTCACTGAAATAACTGGATGCGGCAAATTACTGTGTGGCGGTATAAAACCTTTTATGTGTGTAGTGAAACTCCGCTAATCAGGGTAAGCCAAGTGGCAAGTTTAACGTAAGGATGTCCCTTCAGAGTGTGCTCTTTCTCTGGCAGAGTAGGACGAGAGTAG
Organism: Maccullochella peelii; assembly: GCA_002120245.1. Classification (NCBI taxonomy): domain Eukaryota; kingdom Metazoa; phylum Chordata; class Actinopteri; order Centrarchiformes; family Percichthyidae; genus Maccullochella; species Maccullochella peelii. The sequence continues at coordinate 30,399 of LKNJ01002722.1, read as the reverse complement.
ACGTAAGACTGGAGTCTGTATCACCCACTCTGTGTCCAGGTGCTGACAGTAGCCATTACGGCTCTTGATATGGGCAATTTAGGTTTTATTTTTTTGGTAAAATCTAACTGCAAAGTTCCAAACAAGTAGGCCCTTTTTCACTGTAAGACATTTTGACCTGTCATAATAATTCAGCATGTTATAGCAGGGAAAGCACAGGTGTAATTAATAACATTATATATGACTGCATTCCATTTATGTGAGCTAGTTCCAGGGTTCTGGTATTGTGCATGCTGGTTCACCATCATGTCTTACTGGGACATTTAACGAAACAGAGCCATCGTTAATGTTATTAGTAATACCTGTGCTTTTCCTACTATGACGAGTGAAAATGTCTGCTGTGAAAAAAGCTCTTCGCCGTTGCGTCTCTGGCGTCTCCCAGGTCCATCAGTGAATCATTACAAGTCAGACCTGTTCCCATATGTGACGTCACTTCTGACCCTCCAATCTTTTCCCACACACATCCTAATCTACTAAACGGAAAGACCTATCATATCACTTTGTTTCATATAAATTTTACTTTTTGTCAGTGATCCAAAACTGTCAAATTAGCTCGCGAACTTTCGCCTCTCATAAACAGCATCACTATTTTAAATGTGTTCCTATTGCTTCACTGGGCGGCTGTGGCTCAGAAGGTAGAGCGGGTCGTCGCTTAATCCCATGGTTGGCAGTATGATACCCACCTCCTCCTGTCCACATGCCCACGTGTCCTTGGGCAAGACACCTAAGTTGCTCCCGATGGCAGCTCTGTCGCCATCGCTGGGTGAATGAGACCAATCTGTAAAGTGCTTTGGGAACCGTTAAGGTTGAAAAGCGCTATATAAGTGAAGTCCTTTTGGTGTATTTGGAAGCCTTGTTTAACACTGAGTTAATTAACTGCTTTTACTTACATTAATGATCCACGTTATTTATCAAAACCTGGTATTTGATCATCTGTTCTTTGCTCACAGTTGGGTGGTAGGTCATGAAACTGCTCTGTGCGCGTTTGAATGTTTGACTAAAATGATTCACTGAAGGTTTATAGTCTTTATATTGTCATTGACTAGCCTCTCTCTCTCTCTCTCTCACCCACTCTTCTATCCACACAGAATAGAAAGTACATTTGATTTTTTCCTCAATGCTTCCTCACTGCTGAAACATTTGTGTGCTTTTTTTTCTCCTTATTTTTCTTTCTCTCTCTTTTTTTTTATGCTACTTTTTTTTAAAGACTCCAGTCACATCCGCAATCCCGCGGCCCTATAAGGCGCTTTCACGCTTTTTGGTTTGCTTTAGATGTTTAATACCCCCTCTCTTTTGTGTCAGGGAGCCGGAGAGGCGTTGAGAAGCGCTGATAAACCCCACTTAGATCCCTTCCTGGCCCGTCACCCCGGCCTGCCGGGCCGCTTTAGCAGGGAACTGATCTGTGACGGCCTGCCACTCAAACTGAGCACTTCTGAAGGCTGACACAATGGAGTGAGCAACACACCAGAGGGCCCGGGGGGTGGGTGGGGAGGGGGAAGGAGGGAGGGTGAGGCAGAGGAGGGAGAGGGGGCCAAGAGGTGCCCTAAAAGAAGGCTAGAGGAGGGGCCAGAGTGTATCTCCCTCTTATCTTTCTCCTCTCCTTCAATTTATGCAATTTCTCCCTCCCCTTGCTGCTCGCTACTATAGAGCTCACACGTTTCTCTGCGTAACACACACACACACACACACACACACACACACACACACCTCTCCTCTGTCTTTCTTCTCTCTGTGGTCAGCCTGGCAGCTAAAGATGAGAGATTGAAGGAAAAGGAACAGAGTAGATGCGTGGGGTGTGTGTGTGTGGGGGGGTGAGGTCCAGATAGGGATCAGCGGTGCATCAAGTTCTGGGTGCTGGTGGAGGTGGGTCATGTGGTGCCTTCACTGCTGCGCAGAATAATGGGTCCAGCCAGGGCAGGGGGCCAACAGAGCCTCAGGAAGCACGGCTTTGTGACTGACAGGTGGAGGGAGGGGTGGGGGGGGATGGGGGCATGTGGCCACTGCCGCAGCCATAGCCATCACTTTCCCAGGGGGCCATGGGTGGGTAGCGAAGCCCAAAATGTCAGCGCTGATATCTGTGCAGCTCGGCTCGTATCACACTGCTGCAGCTGCCTGCCATCCACCGCAGCCACTCATTCATATAGAGACATGGGAGTATTATGTGCGCACACACACACACACACACTTTTCTTTCTGTGTTTCCTCGACCACCTTCCTCAATCATTCACGTCTATTCTATAGAGCTATATTTGTGCACACACGTATACAGTATATTCTTCATGGGATGTCTGCAAACACACATCCACACACACATTTTTACTCCCTCCATCTTACTGTCTTTCTTCTCCTCCTCCTCCACACATTCACATTGTGCCTCTGTCAGTTCTACCTCAGCCGTTCAATCATGCAAGTGCTCCACTGCTCTTTTCTTCCTCACCACTTGAAAACAATTTTTCCAAATAAGGTTTTTTTTTCTTCCAATAGTCCTGCCTTTGTCTTTTTTCACTGATCTCAAACCTTATTCTCTCAGTCAGTCTCTCTCTTTCTATATATTTTATTTTGAAGGGAGGAATGTCAGCTTCTTTTGTATGTGATGCTGAAGTTGCACCAGCTTACTTTGTATTGCAACATGTGTTGGGCAGCCATTGAAAGAAGATCTGTTTTCATCAAGCTTTTCTGTTTGGTGATGTCATTTTTCAGTGCATTTACATGTGACTAATTTTTTTTACATTGTGTGTACTGTGTGGTTTTATCTGTACTTTTTATCTGTGTGTGTGTCCATATGTCTGTGTGCTGCCTATATGTCACAGCTGGATGATGAATGCGCTGACAGTGGAGGGGTCAGTGTCACAGACAGTGTGGTCAATTGCCCCTCGTCCCGTGAGTCTAACCTTGAGCAACACTCCCTAAAGAGTCTCAATCTGCCATTAAGGCCCACGCCTACACACACACACACTTGCACACAGACATTCCCTAGCGACTGTGTGCCATTAGTAGCTGGCAGAGCCTGGTTTGACAGAGAGCGATTAGCTCCCTATCATGTGTATTGATCACCGTGTCCTGGCTGCTCCTCCAGAGGAGGGGCTGGAGGGGTTTTTTAGGTAGTTGGCGCACACACACAAATGCACGCCCGCACGCACGCACACACACACACACACGTAGTCACATTCAGCATATGTGTTTATGTGCATGTCTTTGTTTTGTTAAATCAGGAACACACAGAAGGTGATTTTGCCATTCGGGTGTATTACAGTATGATAATGTTGCATCATGAATTATATATAAAGGTGTTTCCTGCTTTCTCTGTGTCTGCATGCACGTATGGTGTAAGTGTTTTTCCAAAGTTTTTGGGCAGTATTGGCATACATTTTGGGAAAACATTTTGAAATTATCATAGGCTAAGCTACAATGATGCATTTTTGTAGACAAAATGACATGAAAAACAGAGAATTACAGACTACACACCTGTAGACCGTTTGCAATGCACTAGCAATGTGGTGAAATAATTGACTAATTACATAATGAAATAATTTTCAGAACATGCACCTTTTTAAAATGCTGAATTTCCATTCGGTTTGGATACCTGCATGGAAAGCAACTGTGGTCCAAGTCCACAATGCCTGGCATGAGTAGTTTTTAGAATGGCAGGAAAGGCGCAATAAAATGTGTTTACTTCACAAATGAGTGTGTGTGTGTGTGTGTGTGAAATGTGCAGATTTTTTACATAGCAACTGTGATCCAGGGTCATGATGTAAGCACGGTGCAAATAGTTTTTAAATTAGCAGCAATGGTGCAATAAAATCATTTACCTTAATGGCAAATGAGGTTTGAGCTCACTCAAAGTGCACCTCTTGCTTTCACTAGCTCACAGTGGCTGCATTAAGTGTTCCTAGTTAAATCTGAGCTGACCGTTAAATAGCACCAGAAAATATCCATATCTTTATTTAGACCAATTTTTAGTGCACAATGGGTTAGGAAGGTCACTAAGTTCTCAAAGGGCTTCGCTTCCTGTAGCTGGTACGTACAGTAATAAAGGAATGAGCGTGTGCATTGAAACTGTACATTGTATGCCAATGATAAGGTCTCACTGGGCTGCACTGGTTAGATCTTGCTAACATCAGCCAGGTTTCCATCCAAATGTTGCGCACATTTTAACTGAACTTTGAGAAAATCGTCAAAAGAAAATGAGAATAAATACGTTTCCATCCACTACTGTTATGCGAATATTAGGAGTTGGTTCATTGAGATAAACAGTTGGTGGCACTAATTCACCAGTCAGATGCCATTAAACCATTGCAGAAGAAGATGACGTAATTAAATGAGCGCCAGTCAAACCTCAAATGGTAAAAAACAATGTAGAAAACATGATGTAAATATGACGTTTCTGTAGGTATTAATTTAAGGGATGTTACAGTCTCACACTGATGTTTTCGTCTGCCGCCATTTTTTGTCTTTCCAGTGGAGCGGAAGCTTTAGTGGATGTTTGAGTCACATGCTTCATGTACGTCATGATTTATTCACTAAGTCTGGTTTGCTTTTATCAATAAACCAATTTTAAACCTCGGCCAAGCATAAAAACTTTTTTTTTTCTGCGTTTTTCTGTGCCAATTGAAAAGGCGCTTAAAAACAGGTGGATAGAAACCCACCTATTGAAAGACTGCTCACATCTTCATGTGATTTTATTCATCAGCATTATGACATTTACATAAATCATTTCTAATTAAGATCTAATTTAGCCTTCATGCTATTTACTTTTGTAGAAAAACAGTTGTATATAAATAATATTGATGAACTATACCGTGAAGGCATATCTTAAAGATGTATCATTTGTCTAAAAATGCCATGGTATGTGTAGTGTAACATTGCATGTGTGTAAATAAAAAAAATAATGATGTTGTTCCTCTTGTTAATTAGGCATCACCTAAAGCATGTGTACACTGATCCAAATATTACACTGAGCTTATTATGTTTTTTATTTAACTTCTTCTTGATTACAGAACTGTACACGTATCACATCCACTTCCTGTCTGAGGTCGTCTGTATTTAATATCACACATGTAGCGTTCTTCACGCCAACAGCCCCCCCCGTCTTCCTTGGGTAGTTTAGACCAGCTCTTGTTAATTGAGTCTAATTGAAGAACATGAAGGGGGATTAAAGCAAGCGGGCTTTTAGGACATTAAAGAATGCAGCCGTCTCTCAATAGTATTTATTTTCAACCTCTTCCACTCTGATTTAAGTATAAGAGGACAATAGTTGCCTGACACTGATATGTGTGTGTGTGTGTGCATGTGTCTGTCTGTGATCTGTTGTTTGATTTAGTGCGCCCACCTTCACAAGGACCAGCCTCTTATCAGATCAAAGCTGCAAGCAGCGGCCTATGAAAGAAATTGCGTGTGTGTGTGTGTGTGTGTGTGTGTGTGTGTGTGTGTGTGTGTGTGTGTGTCCGTGCATGTGTGTGCATGTGTGCTGTGGAGGACAGAGGTGTAGGTGAGGTGGGGGTGTTTTCGTTGCTTTTAACCCAGGACAATGGAACTGCAAAGGAGAGAGCGAGCGAGTACTCTTTGAACTAATGAAGAGGAAGCCTTTTACTCTCCTCCATAAAGATTTCCAACTCTCCCCGTGCAATGGATTCTCCCTCTCATTCAAACAAAATATTTCATTTGCTCCGTGCTTCTCACTGTTTTGCTTTTATCCTCATAAATCTACAATAAAGCCATACAAAGCGAAAATAAGACTTCAGAAACAGCTGAAGATGATTAGAGCTGTAGTACATCTGTTGGGTAAGCCAAGGTGTTGACACTCAACTTACCAATGTGAAGTGAATGCAAATTAGATTTTGTAGTTTTTACAACAAACTGAAAGTTAAATGTCTAATATGTTAGCGACCAACCAAAGTCAACATTATTTCATATTGTCTTCAAAGTGATGCATTACTGTGTGTTGTGATTTCCAGGTTCACTGGGTGCAGAGGCAGCACAGTCATTATAGAGACAAACGGGTTCCTGTCACCAGACTGGACCACAGTAGCTCTCGCAGTAAGTTTGGGGTATACTTTTTTCCAGTTGTTTTTGCTGACCTCCAGTGGTTTAAACCCCTGAAAACTTGGTTTCAAATCCAAAGTATTCACCTCCAACGCAAATTCTTCATGACTAAGTAAAAAACAATCAAAGTTAAAGTTCAGGAAAAAAACATTTTTTAGTGTAGCACTTAACAACTTGGCTAATTTGCTTCATCTGGACTGTGTGAGTGTGGTTTCATCCAGTTTGACAACATAATCAAACAACTCCACACCTATTTTAACTGTTTTCCCCAAAACTTCATCCATCAGAAACTAATTTCCATTTTATCATAACCAAAGTGTTAAACAGTGTAAATATAAATATAAAATAGAAGGGAGAAGGACAAAAAATAAAATAAGTAAATACAATAAAATAAAAGAAAGGCTGAAGTAATTTAAAAAAAAAGTATACTCCTCTGTTTTTATGCAACTTTAGAGAGTAAAATCCTGAGGGAAAAGAGTAAACATAAAGGTTCTTTTACAAAAGAAATTTGTCTTGGGGTCTTAACATTTAAAATATATCATGATGTTTTAAACAGAAAGCTTTTAATTGTGTTTAGCATCTTGCAAATGACAACTGAAGTCTGACCAAAATCTTTTCGGTTAAGTTATGGCTGTAAAAGAGATGAGGGGATTGATTCAGTTTTATTTCTACAAAAAGTACAGTTCACATTAGCAGGTTAAATTATTGCTATGCACGGAAGTGCTTGACATCATGGTTTTCCAACTGAGTTGCAGCCATTTCAAACTAGTGAGAAGAGCACAGAGAAAAAAGAAATAAAGAAATTTCTCATGTGAAATAACAAGAACTGTGTTTTCAGAGCCTCTAACTTCTACCCTTGCTACAGTGATGTAGAAGTGTACTCCAGGGTGTGTCAGTACACTGTGACATCACTCCTGGGTGTGGTTACATCTGCAACAGAGCTCACTATGATGATATCGTTTTTGTTATTCACTTGTATCATACGAGTAAGGTAGATGCAGAACTGCAGTTTTTAACCAGCCTAACTATCCCTCATGGTGAATACTTTTGTAACTATATGGACTCACATTAAAGCTGATTTTCAGCTTCATATTAAGTTACTCTTTAACAGATACACGCATGACAATTTAAGGAGTATGAAGAAAAGTTGATGCTCCTTGCTCAAACCTGACCAAGAAGTAAAGCCATGTATATGGGACCAGTATGGTATTGTTTATTTATTAATTTATTTCTCAGGCACAATGCAAGACATTACAACAAGTTACAAAAAACATGTTACCGATGTATTGCATATAGGATTTCTAGCCAAGGCTAATTTGCGACCCCTGTCCCTGGTGAGGCTTTTCTGCTTTTAAAAGGTCATAAAATATCATCATTAGCAAAAATACATTAGTTAAACTGAGCACATAATAAATAGTGACATTCTCATGCATGTGACATGATCATATAAAATTACAATATTTAAACCACATTACAATCATTATACTTGTGTTGCTAGAGATCCATGATCGCAGGTTTGGTTTTGTTTCAGCCAGTGTTTCACCATTTCATGAAATGTTTTCAGATCAGTTAGCATCAGTTGGCATGAATAAACAGACTCGCACACTAACAGGCAGGGGAAGATTTCTGTGCATGTGATTATTTACATGAACAGAAAAAAATAAATGTGAGAAAGGAAACGTGACAAAGATCTTATGAATTACCATGTATTCACAGCTTTAAAAATACTTGTAGTAAATGCATTGTGGTTTTCACAGGTTTCGAATAGCTACAGCCCAAGTGTAACATAAATTAGGTTGCAGTGTTAGAAACACACACGGAGTGGAGGTAATACCACAAGAGCTTTTGAGCAAATCTGCTGTATTACCTGCTTTGATAAATCTGCAATATTTATTTCCCTTATTATCATGTGTTTACCAGGTAATCCCCAGCAGGAGCAATTCTAATATTATTATATTATATACAACATTATTCTGGTCTGGAATACCTTATACTAAGGTCAAGTTAATTCTTGCCTTATTTTGTGTCTTTGTGTGTGAGGTTGCATTTTCTTGTGCTCAGTTCTTTTTGTTGGTATAATTGTGTAAGGAGTACTTTGCTTGATTTGATTTTGACTGCTCCTGTTTGTAAGGTGTTGTTGAATGTGTTTGACACTTACCACAGGCACAGCATACATTTCTAAAAGGACAATAAACTAACTAACTAATTACAAATTCCTATCCAATTAAATGTCGATAAAGTTATATGCTTTACCTATATATGCACACTTTACACAATTGACCAGTTATATACTTTAGTATTACTGACAAGTCACTGGTTCTCAGGTAACATTAGTCCTGTGCCGATGTGTGTCTTTGTAATTTTGTCTGATGATCACGTTACTGTCAGTAGTATATATTTAAAACAGGAAAACGTTTGTGCAGTGTTGTCTTTCTGAAACTCTTTTTGCTAAATTTGGTCACTCATACCTGTTTTAGCAGTTTGATGTTTTACTTTAAAATGTAGCCTCGTGCATCCTTTATTTGCTGGCATGAATTCATGCTGAAACACTGAATTCTTTTCCATCGCACACTAAGTTTGCTCAGGCCTTCTTAAGAAGTGGCACGTTCATCCTTTCTAAAGACTACTTCCTCAAAATCAGAAGTAGCTTTCACGTCAAGTTTGGTTTTAGAATTGTGTTAGAAATATAAAACATAGTTTTATATGCAACGGTTTGGTTTGGTAGGTCCCCCTTTTGCCGCCAAAACAGCCCTGACCCGTCGAGGCATGGACTCCACAAGACCTCTGAAGGTGTGCTGTGGTATCTGGCACCGAGACGTTAGCAGCAGATCCTTTAAGTCCTGTAAGTTGTGAGGTGGGGCCTCCATGGATCGGACTTGTTTGTCCAGCACATCCCACAGATGCTCGATTGGATTGAGATCTGGGGAATTTGGAGGCCAAGTCAACACCTTGAACTCGTCGTCGTGTTCCTCAAACCATTCCTGAACCATTTTTGCAGTGTGGCAGGGCGCATTATCCTGCTGAAAGAGGCCACTGCCATTAGGGAATACNCCGTTTCCATGAAAGGGTGTACTTGGTCTGCAACAATGTTTAGGTAGGTGGTACGTGTCAAAGTATCATCCACATGAGTGGCAGGACCCAAGGTTTCCCAGCAGAACATTGCCCAAACATCACACTGCCTCTGCCGGCTTGCCTTCTTCCCATAGTGCATCCTGGTGCCATGTCTTCCCCAGGTAAGCGACGCACACGCACCTGGCCATCCACATGATGTAAAAGAAAACGTGATTCATCAGACCAGGCCACCTTCTTCCATGCTCTGTGGTCCAGTTCTGATGCTCATGTGCACATTGTAGGCGCTTTCGGCGGTGGACAGGGGTCAGCATGGGCACCCTGACTGGTCTGCGGCTACGCAGCCCCATACGCAACAAACTGTGATGCACTGTGTGTTTTGACACCTTTCTATCAGAACCAGTATTAACTTTTTCAGGAATTTCAGCTACAGTAGCTCTTCTGTTGGATCCGACCACACGGGCCAGCCTTCTCTCCCCACGCGCATGAGTGAGCCTTGTCACCAGTTCACCGGTTTTCCTTCCTTGGACCACTTTTGGTAGGTACTGACCACTGCAGACCGGGAACACCCCACAAGAACTGCAGTTTTGGAGATGGTCTGACCCAGTCGTCTTGCCATCACAATTTGGCCCTTGTCAAAGTCGCTCACATCCTTACGCTTGCCCATTTTTCCTGCTTCCAACACATCAACTTTGAGGACAAAATGTTCACTTGCTGCCTAATATATCCCCCCCACTGACAGGTGCCATTGTAACGAGATAATCAATGTTCTTCACTTCACTTGTGAGTGGTCATAATGTTATGGCTGAACAGTGTATGTAAGTGTTTACCACGTGTTTTTCTATATGCCTTTGAGGCGTCATTTTGACCTTTATGACTCTCTGATGAGATCTGCTCATAGTGTCGCTCAGCCTCTGCTCTGATAGATGATATGAAAGCAAGTAATAGAGAGAGAGAGAAAGATGGAAAAAGCAAGGATATGGTGGATGAACAGTGCAGTTGTATGTTTATTCACATACAGGAGAGAGAGAGAGAAAGAAAGAGTGCACTTTACGTTTTGACCAGTTTGGATTTTGTCCAGTCTAATGCTTCTTACTAGTATTTTTTTAGATTGAAGCTGCCAATATTCAATATTGTGTGCCAGTATTAAATATCTCAAGTATGACCATTTTCATGCCAAACACAGTTTCTTGGCAGGGTGGAAAACCCTCCGTATGGGACTCTAAACTCTATTAAAGCACAGGAGACCAGCACTAGTACTATGAGTGTAACGGCACACAAAATTCACAGTTTTATTACGTTTTCTGTACAGCAGAGAAAACAAACGCAGAAATGTAAACATTGACTGGTGGCTCATTTGTTATAATTCTTACTGGAAATGTTCAGGCACTCAAATGTTGGCTTGTTGTCAATAAGGAGCACAAACAAATTTCACTATTTCAGTAATGTGCCATCAAATTAATTAACATATCAATGAACAAATTGTATGTTGTTTGTTTAATCCGTATGCAACGTGTTAATTAATGAGCTTTAGAGGTGGTGGAATAGGCAGATTTATTTACCTTTTCATCATGTTGCATTCTTTGTTTTAATTAGTGGCCATGTCCAAATGGTACTCAGGCTAATCGGGTTGGGTAGTATCTTAGGTCTGTGTGTGAATATATCTAATACCTCAGATCCACTCAGGAATGCTGTATCAGTATCAGATCTGATCATGTGGTACATCATACTAACTGTGGGAGAAAATGTTTTAGGAAATTATTACCTAAATGAAATTAATTATGGTATTAAATGACAATCATTTTTTGGAATTTGATTCACAGTTATTCATTTGGTTGGAAAATTACTATGTTCTATCTGCCTATTGCTGAGTTGGCAGCAGAATGTTTTATTATTAGTGCAGGAGGGGAAATTGTACTCAATTATTTCTATGAATGAGTATTTTAATATTGGATATCTGTGCCGAGTTCAATCTGATACCTACCTAAATATTGATTAAATATGTATCCAACACACTGACATGTGTAAACAGGTGTAGCCTACTGACTTTGGCACATCTTATATGTCATGAGCTACTTGATCCAAATACGGAAGGTCCTGATTTTAAAACTATTAAGTTGATAAGCTTAAATTATAGATATGATATGAAAGTTTAACTGGAAGAATGCGACTTCTGAAATTGACGTGTCGTGATCAGCTAGAGATGTTGGAGTTGTTGGAACTACAGAAACACCCGTCTACTCGCAATTGTACAGTGATGATACAGAGTGGACTCTATTCCCATAGTCTTTTCTGAGGGAATAGAGTCCACTCTGTATCATCACTGTACAATTGCAAGTGGGCTCTCTGCAAGACACCAGCTTGCAGAGAGCCCACAAACCCGACAACAGACAAGTTTGTAATTGACATTTATCATTTTAACCTGCAAAAGCGATGGTCAGCATTAGCTAAAAATGAGCAGCTGCTAGCTGAATGTTTTGTACACTGTTCTTTGCTAATGAGAAAGAGAGAGTTGGAGTAGGAGCTAAGGGAATATGTGTATTTTGCCAACCTGGACGTGAGAATTTAGAGTCACTTACACGGGTTTCACATTCACACATTCTAATTGTGCTCGCAAAGAAATGATCAGCATTTGATCTGCTTTATTTTAGCCAATAACTATCCTTTAAAATGTGCCCGGATTGGCCCCAATACCGATCTTCATGATTAGCTGGGGACATCTGCACTTTGAGTATATAAATAAATTATTTTTATCATCATGCTGCTGCTGGTGGCAAGCACTGTGATATACTCACTCAGATGATGCCATCGCAAATGGCTTAAAGTGTTTGATTGTTGGTGTTTCCAGAGACATACCCAAGTCTGATTAAACAATGTTGCCACATAGTTCAGTACATGCCTTCTCCACCACTATTTGTCCAATGTCTCTGTACCTCACTGGGAACAATAATGCTCCCAAACAATGGATCTAAATGACATGGGAGACTCTTCCAGCTCAGTTACTGACAGCACTCTGTATATGAGTTATACATCCGAGGGATAATTGTACAATTTATTTTTCTACACATGCTAAGACCTACACCTGATTAATGTGTTGTAAAGTTGCGTACCAAATCGAATGGTTCAGGACCAATACATGTATCATTGCACCCCCAATTAATAATACCAGTGCTTGAAATATATTCATCCATGTTTGTGTGCAATGTTTTGTTACAGGCAGTTCAGACAAGGGGTTTCCCATTAACAACTAGTGCGAGATTCATTAATTTTGCAATGCTTACAGTGTATTAGAAACAAACTGATTCATATCCATCACATATGTGAGAGAGAGAGAGAATGGCAGTGAGATGGAGTGCTGTGCAGGGCTGAAGATGTGAAGAAAGTGAGAGAGAGAGAGCGAGAGTGGCAGTGAGTGTAGCATGTAGTGTATATAGAGAAAGGTGCAAGGCCTTGATGAGCTGATAGCACATCGACAGACAGAGAGCCAAGCTGTGCCGCAGTAATGAGATGCTAATCATATGCTAATCATATGCTAATCTTCAGGCAGTATTCCACCTCACTGGGAAGAAGGGGAATCTGGGAGGCCTTTCACCATTGGTTGGAGACGAGGGACTTCCTGAAGTCAGAGTTCAAAACAAGGAAAGAAAAAAACTGCACACACATACACACATGATGGGTCTGTGTGCTTACAGGTTCCCAGAGGAGAGAGTGTGCAACTGACAGGCAGCCTGAGGAGAATAAGAGTGACCAGTTCCTCACCTTCAATGACCCGCTCTGGCCCATGCAGTGGGAACTGGTGGGTATAATTGTGTGTGTGTGTTCATTGGTCTTATCTGGAAGCCTCCCCTCTTTCTCTCTCTCTCTCTCTCTCTCTCTCTCTCTCTCTCTCTCTCTCTCTCTCTCTCTCTCGTCCTCATAGTGAAGGATGTTCCTCTGACAGGCATAAGTCAGGCAGGCTTTCATGTGTGACTAGAGAGAGAGACAGAAGATAGAGGGAGGGAGGCAGCTTATGGAGAAGAAAAGAGAGAGAGGGGAGGGAGAGAGAGAGGAGGTGAAAGGGGTTGTCCATGTTGAACTGAGACAGATGTCGGGGATTGATGAGGCTCGGCGCAACACTCACACACAAACCGTGCTGCAACAAGACTCGCTTCAGCAGAATCTTGTTCACATGGTTTGGCCAGTATGTGTTTGTGAAGAACGACAGCAGTTCAAACCAGTGTGTTTGGATATGAAAATGTCATATTTGTTACTGTACAGTACTAGCACGAAATATCAACTTCAGTCCAGAATATTCAGTAGTAGCATTTACAGCCTTTTTACCCCATAATAATCAGAATTACAACCCAACCAGAATAAAAATGCCTCACATCAGCACCTTGTTAAGAATGCACTGGTTCAGGTCATTTTGAAAGAATTCCTTTCTGTGCAATCTCTACCAATTTTATATCTTTTTCAGAATCATCTTTGAATAACAGATAATTACTCATTTTGTGGAGGTAAACGGTAGGATTGTCCTAAAGATTGTTTTCAAACTGTTTAAACAAAAATCAGTCCAAAAGTTGAGTTGAAAAGTGCAACAGTAAACTAATAAGTAAGTACTGAGTAAGTTCTTAATAAACAAACTTTGTTTGTTTAAGAAAATCCAGTATCAGTCAGGCTCTAACAAAAAGACAACTTTCTCAAATGTTGAATTTTGTCTAAACACAAGCAGTGAACAAGAAGATTGTAAAATAAAATTGGACAAATTCTGATTTTAGGAAATGTCTAATTACTGTAAAGTCTCTGGCATGGTATTACCAAGTATCCCATCACACACACACACACACGCGCGTGTTTGCACACTCACATGGTGGGGCGGCAGGGCTCAGCCAATCGACACGGCGAACGTTCTTGACTGACATGCGAGGGTGTAATTTGACAGAGCCAGGAGGAGGAGAGGCGGGGTCAGAGATTCACCACGGCAACCGGCAGCAGATTGATTGACACCTCAGCTCTCGGGGCAAGACGGAGGGGTGAGAGTCAGGATGGGGGGATATAAAGCAAAAATCTGACACATGCTTTTCCATATGAGTGTGATTTGTTGCAAATAGTCACTGCTCTCAATTTTGAAACTTTATTGACAAGATTGTTTATGAAAGACAGAATAATGCATGGACATTTTTAAAAGACACTATTAACTATATACTAACTATATAGCTTGATTACATAAACTGAACAACGGAACATAATTAAATCAAGAAAAATGTAAAACATTTTTAAAGTCAGGTCTCTCTCTCTCTCTCTCTCTCTCTCCCTATCTCTCTCTCTCTCTCCCTATCTCTCTCTCTCTCTCTCTCTCTCTCTCTCTCTCTCTCTCTCCCTATCTCTCTCTCTTGCCCTCCTCCCCTGCTCTCATTCTGTTGTGTTTAATCAGCCTCTGGTGGACGTGGATATTGATTGAGGGTCAGTAATGTGCTCAGGGTTGGTAGCCTGCCAGGACCAGACATGTGTGTGTGTGTATATGTGTTTGTGTGTGTGCACGTGTTTATACTAGCCTGGCATGTATGTTTTCTAAAAGCTGGTGTGTACATCATGGGTGAGCAGTATACACACATACACATACACACACACAAGGCAAGTGTATCCCTGCTTAGGCTGAGTCCAGCTCCTCCAGAGGAGCTTGTTCAAAGCTACTAAAATCCATACATGCTTGCTGTGGATGGTGTATGTGTGTGTGTGTGTGTGTGTGTGAGAGAGAAACAGTGTGTGTGTGTGTGTGTGTGTGTGTGTGTGTTTGTATGCTATAGCTGAGAGGCAGCTAAGATAAAGGCAGAGAAGACAGGTTGTTTTGTTGTTGCTCTGTTTGCACGTGTGCCTTGCATGTGCATGTGTTTGTTTTGTGCTCTTGTGTTGCATGAACTTTTTCACAACTCTGTATACATGTATTTATGTGCATTTGAACGTGTGTGTGTGTTTGTGTGTGTATATATTTATATATGTGTGTGTGTGTGTGTGTGTGTGTGTGTGTGTGTGTATGTATATATGCTAGGGAGACAGGATTGGTTGTGTTCCAGTGCTTCAGAGAATGATTATGATTCTGTGCACAATTCTGTGTGAGTGTGAAGCTTGTGTTGTTGGCTTTCACTTCATGACAGTGTTTGCGTGTGTGTGCGCATGTGTGTGTGTGTGTGTGAATTGAGTCAGCATTCAAGATGCCTCTCTGTGGGCTTATATCCAAGTTCACAAAGGTGTGTGTCTGTTTTTTGCACATATGTGTGCCTGTGTACCCTGTGTGTGTGTGTGTGCACACTCCACAGGGCTGGTCCTCGTGCTGAGGTGGACGTTAGCTTGCTAGTTGCCTCCATTCATCTGCTTTATTCTCACACACTACAAAGCAGCACTGCTCCCTAGATGCAACCTCCTCAAACACATACACACATGCGCGGACAAACAAACTCTCTCTCTCTCTCTCTCTCACACACGCACGCACACACACACGCGCACACACACACATACATTTATACATTCCTACAGTACATTACCATCAGTGGACTATCATTCTACACTGACCAAGTGTGGACCACTGTTTCTGGTCATCTTGAAAAAAACAAAAATGGAATATAATTTTTCTTTTAAAGTGTTTTTTCACAATATAAAAGCAAATATGCTTTTTAATTTTTTTAAAAAACGACCTACCTATCAAAGGAGAGACCTCCATACCCTGCATTGAAACTGTCTGTGGTGAACACAAACTGAATAGGTACAAAAACTTCCTTGATGTTTTTCACAAATTGATAATTTATCTAAAATGTTTTCAGCATTTAGACATCTTCCTTTGAAACAAATATTTTGACAGTAATAACAGCCACTTTGATTTTGAATAGATTAATGTTTTACCTATCATACACTTATCAAGAACTGCAGCATCAGACAAAGAAAGAAAATATACGTCTAGGTTTTAATCATATAAAGAATTTTCATGAAATGTGTGGAGTTTGAATTTTACTTGGATCAAAAAGGTTTGTGTAACAAATCCAACCTCAGCATGAATGCAGTGACATCATCAAAGGTAAAGTCCATGACCTATGTGACCTCTTGACCTCATGTGTGATAGGGACCTGCAGGACCTGCCAGGGACTGCAGATGAAAATGAGCCTGTGTGGCTAAATCTGGCACATTTACATGATGGACCTATGTGCACATGTTAATTAATGTGCATTGTCCCTTCTTAAATAAAAATAACAATGATGTCACCAGCGCAGGATGGCAGCTCCTGTATCCGGAATATTTTGGCTTCATTTTTGTACAGTGAGAGGAAGTCTTCTTTATATACAGTCTATGGTCTTAACCCAGGGGTTCCTAACCTTTTGTAACTTAAGGCCCACTTCTGATTGTTAAAACATTTCCGAGGTCCACCTTCCCAAATAAATCACCCTGGGTACTTTGTGTTTAAGTGTTTCTGGAGCTTCGATGGTTTTAGCGCCTCGTTTGACCACATACCAGGACTAACTGAGATGAAATAGTCACATGCCCTACGCCAACACGGCCCCTTGGATTTTTTAAATGAAGGGCTATTTTTGGTCTGAATACGTGTTAACCCCTGATGTGACCTCTATCATCATGCGTGTCAACATGTCAATCAATCACCTATATTAATTTGAACAAGATAGAACTGATAACTAACAATATAACTTTACATATTACAGTAAAACAAATGATCAGCATCTGCACTCTGGAAACAGTTCAGTACAACTTCAGAATTATACGCAATGTCACATGTACAACAGAACAATGTAGCTATGAATATAAAGGCTTTGCTCTTGTTACCAGGTTAACACAAACATTGAAGAAGTCAGGAAAAAAGACCTACAGTAATTCCAGTAGAGGTCCACAATTTTGGAAACGAACTGAACCAATGGAAAATGGGTTTTGTGTAGAAGTTGTTGTTCGACCACATAAATATCACTACAAAAATGTCACGAGAGAAAAGAACAAACAGACACTGACCCCCTTAAAAGCTTGCTTATGTCTAAACCTAGTATCTTATGATATTACAAATGGCCATTACTTTTCTCATTAGAGTCGTTCATTAGGCTCATGTCCTTTTCTGTCATTGTGCATCCACATTAGAGTGTGAATGTTGCTCTATGGTATCGAAGTGGG
Source organism: Maccullochella peelii (assembly GCA_002120245.1). Classification (NCBI taxonomy): domain Eukaryota; kingdom Metazoa; phylum Chordata; class Actinopteri; order Centrarchiformes; family Percichthyidae; genus Maccullochella; species Maccullochella peelii. The sequence continues at coordinate 13,107 of LKNJ01002722.1, read as the reverse complement.
GACATTCTGTCATTATCTAACAGCGAACAGTGGACTCCTGTCATTCTGTATAATCCAAGTGTGGACCTTCACCTCTGTAATGTGCATGAAGCTTTATTTGATCATTACAAAGAACATTTCACATCTTATTTTCACACAATTAAGGATAAGATAAATAACTACCTTAATGTCAATATCCCAAGTAGGTCCTAATGTGTTTTCTGTTGCTTATATCATGATAGGTGGTAATTGTGTTCGGTCATTGAGCACACTACCGTCACTCAAAAAGCAGCAGTGCCAACCTTGCTGATGCCACTGTACTAAAATAAAAACACTACAGCAGTTTTTCATCAGTGAGTGATGCTAAATTCAAACTTCACACATTCACAGCCATCCAGTTAGCAAACATTGTGTCACATCAGCAGAAAGTCAGGCGACGGCTTTTCTCACCATCTCAAGCTTTGTGTTCAGTCATGGTTGGACAACCCTTTGTTGGGTTCTTGAAACCTTTTTTAAACACGCAATTGTAATAACAGCAGTTGTGTGTGAATGTCGCTCCATAATACCTAAGAGGGAACTTGTGTCATTATATACCAGCAAACAGGGACTCCTGTTTTCTATAATGTGCATCAAGAAAGAAATTGCGTTCTTATATGAGTAGATTGAGGATACAAGTATGATGTAAAATTGTTTGACATCCTGTGCTTGTGAAAAGTGGAGTTTTTTTGGGAGGGGACTGAACAATTTTAAAGGTTTTGTAAAAGTCTGATGTTAGAAACAAAATGGTCAGCAGAGGGAGATTATTTTCATTAAAATTACTCACTCAAAAAACATCTAACATTATCTGGATAGTTTTTCTTCTTCTTTTTAGATTTTAAAATACTTATCCCCCTGCTTGAAACTAGTTAGGACATCCACTAAAGTTGAGCCTTTATATGTTGTTACAAAAAGATAATAACAAATCATGTTTAAGGAGACTGGTTCAGTATATAGCTGGTAAATAGCCCCCCCCGACAGTGTGAAAGCCTGCCTGGGGCTGCAAGCCATTCACACTCTGGAGGAGTGTGAAAAAACGACTTGTGTGAGTGAGTCATTAGAATTCCTTCTCCAGCCTGCAGGGGCAGTGCTAAGTATGAACTTTAACACTCACACACCTGCAGGTCCCCTTTTGGCTGACATTAAAATCAGTTCACCAGAGGGTCTTAGACATGGTTTTAGCATGATTTAAAGACCAACAGTGGACCTCCAAAATGTCCCCTGTTGGCTCGCTGGTCCACTGTTAGGTATGCAAGTTTACACACACAGACACACACACACACACACACACACACACAAACACAACCAATTTGATATTCAAAGTGAGTGTTTCAAGAGGCTTCAACTCTGTTGCTGTTATCACGAGGAAGAGAGAGCGAGAAAGAGAGGAAAACGGCTCAGTAAGGGGTAGGGCGTGTGTGTGTGTGTGTGTGTGTGTGTGTGTGTTTGTGCAGCTATTCTGGTGTTTTTAAGTGTATAATTTGTGTGCCTGTGAGCATATGTGTGTATGCATATGCACCATTTCACGTTGTATGGTTAAAGTGCTTGTGTGTTATCATATTATTATAGGAGCTGCAGCGATGGCTCTTTTGCCTCACCATGCAGGTGTTGTTGCTATGCATGTGTGTGTGCGGATCTGTGTGTGTGTGTGTTTGTGTGTGGGTGGATTTGTGGTTTGAGGTGCAAGGATGAAAGATCTGTCTCTGTGCCTTGTTCATGAACTCTCTGGGCTCCTTATGGGTTACCGTGCCTGGGTGCACTCAGACATCTCATGGGCTGTTTTTGGTTGATTTAAACTGAAACGAAACGAAGGAATTTGTCATGAGTAGAAACAGAATTGTTTTGTTATTCTATTTACACAAATATTAAAGGAGCAATGTTCATAGCCTTCTGAACACTGTGTCTATGGCTATAGCACTGTGTAAGGTTCCTTGCAGTGGCCATTGCAAACTCAGGATTCAAGCACACGACTGTCACTGTAATCCTATGTGTATGCTTTTTTCAGATTAAATTATTAATTATTTGGGACAAAGCAAAATGACGTAAGCAGGAGCTGGAAACTGTAGTAGCCTCTAGAGGACATGTGAGGAATGTTAGAAATCCGTGGCACACACACTAAAGAGAGATGGTGGGAAAAGAAAAGGGAGAAGAGGAGGATGCTGCAGATAAATGCACAATTGCTATTTCATTTAAAAAAAATGAAACGGTGTCCAACGAAAATGCCCTGGCAACCGTGTTAGTGTAACCGCTGGATTTGGATGTACAGGTCTTAGACTTACTGTTAGTGAGCGATGCATTTGGGTTTATGTTTAACAATAAACAAGTCCTCTTTAACTTGTGATGATAATGTAATGTGTGTGTGTGTGTGTGTGTGCTTAGTTTGCACAGGGCGAGTACAACTCCAGTGGGTTTGACCTGAATTTGATGCCGGTTTGGAGCAACAACATCACCGGTGATGGAGTAGTGGTCAGCATCATTGATGATGGTGAGTCTAACCTTCACTGCACGCTTATTTTTGGACTGATTGGATCGTTTAACTAGGTACACAATGTGAATTTTCTGGCAGCCAAAATAAGAACATTGTGGCACATTCTGGAATAGTTACACACACAAAATATTAGTTTGTAACTGGATTCATGCTTGGGTTCTTGCTGGGTGTGTACTAGCTCGTAGTTTCATTTTAACCACGCCATTTTCTGCTTAATACAATCAGACCAGGAGCAGACATCTAAAATATTTGGAAAATACATTGTATAATGCAGTTGTCTTCTGTGCAATAGTTTGCAACAGGCTGTGGTGTGCACTACCAATAAAAGATTTTAGGTTGGCGAAGTTTGGTGTGATGAAGCTGAATTCTTGGCCCTCAGCAGAGAGGGTGAATGATTTATGTTAGTGCCCACCCCCTCCACCACCATCACCTCTCCACCACCTCCACCGCCAGCGTCATCTTCGTCTCAGTCACGCCACAATGAGAATTCATTTCTCTCTGATTGCTGGGATATCTGGCAACAAGGGAAATGAGAGAGCGACATCTTATGGGCTCATTCATCAAGAACTAATTGAAGCCTCACTAGTCTCAAGTGCTGATAGAGCTGGAGTAGAGTTGGAGTTTGCTGTTTTTGTATGTGTGTGTTAAAGTGTTCATGTGACACCTTTTTTATTTTTTTTGTATCCAAGTGGCTCTGACTCTGCAGTATGTGTGTGAAAGTGGACTCGGAGATTACGTCCTATAAAAGTGTGTGTGTGGGGATGGGTGGTTGTGTGTTTTTTTATCCACTTGCATCCACGCGTGTCTATCTGCTTGCATGTGTGTTGATTCTTGCCTCATTGTCTGTTTTTACAAAAGATGCTGCTATTATGGTGGACTGCTGTGGACAGAAGGCTTTCTCTTTGCTCTGCATACAGACAAATACTCAGTGTGTGTGTGTGTGTGTGTGTGTGTGTGGGGGTACGGGTGACGAGGTGTGGAGGGTGGATACAGAATGAGCAAGCAAGCGAGAGAGAGAGAAAGAAAGAAATTAAATAGAGGAAGGATATAGAGGGAAATGTCAGGAGAAAGCAAGAGCAAAAAGGATTCAGAGAGGGGGCGAGTGTGTGTGTGTGTTAATGTATTTGTGTGTACGTGTGTGTGTGTGTGAGACAGAGAGTATTAGACTTGCACCACTGAATCTCTTCTCCTCCGAGGCTATTGTACTCTGCTCCACCTCTCTGTATTGATTCCACTGGGCGAGAGCTCCCTCACTCTTTCTCTTCCTCTCTCTGTCTCTTTCTTTCTCTTTCTCTCCTTTTCTTGGTCTTTCCTCTTCTTTTTTCCTGTTCCCTCTTTGTTAACTAGGAGGTGACTTCTTCTTCCTCAGGCCACTTCTTTTTTTTTTCCTCTTCCCTCTCTTTCTCCCTCCCCCCTCCCCTCTCAGCCAGTCTGCCTCTCTCAGCTGAAGGATCATGTACATGCTCACCTTTAGCCACCTTTCAATCGATGCCTATTGATTTTGATATCACACTGAAATAAATTATTTTTCTTTGAGTGAAAGCGCCCCCACCTCCCCTTCCCCCTCCTGCTTCTCCACTCTCCTTCCCATTCTCCATCCTTCAATCCAATCCCTCTGTTTTAGAGGTAATGTAATTGGTATCTGAGGCCGGTCCTCTACAAGCGTTGAATCACATTCACTGTGCCACCTTAAATTTGTATGCCTGTGTTTGGATTGGCTTCTGATTCTACTATTTCAGACTATTCTCTCACATTAGATGTATTTGCCTTAGATTTCTTTTATTACTGTACTTCATGGACCTCAGCTCCAGAGGATCTGTTAATGACATTCAGTTTAAATCAATCTGCATTCATTTTGATTGATTTAACCAAGCCAGGCATATTTTCAGTTAGGCTAAAAACAGTTGTTATTAGCTGTTATTTTTTGAACTGGCCAGTTGTGAAAGTGTGAAATAAAACAGTTTGGTTTAGCAGGATTTCATGTAGTGTTGTGGCAATCTAGGGTTCTCAGCTATGACACATTAGACACATTAGTAGAGAGAAAGGTAAACATTATAAGCCGCGTTTCCACCCCAGGAACTTTCCGCAAGGACTAGGATCCTTTGGAGGAACTTTCACCGCAGGGACCAGGGTCTAAATTAAGTTCTGGGGACAATATTTTGCCCCCCCAAAAGTCCCTGCTCTGGGGGTTTGTATGTTCCAAGAGCACAGGAACTTAGGGGGTGGTGCTTGCAGCCGTCGCTTTCAGCTGACTAATTAGCCTAATCTTCAAAGGTCTTTAGGCCGCGGTGGAAATGCAGACAACAGTTGAAGGAACTTTTTAGTTCCTTGAAAAGTACTTCCTTGGACTAAACGTTCTGAATACTTTGGGTGGCGACGTCGCTATACAGTTTGTCACCTTAGTCTCTGAGATATTGTGACAGGCTTTTATCACTGTATTCTAATGTTTTATAGACCAAACGATTCATCTAGAAAATGAACAGCAACAACATGCTGGAATGCTTTCCTGCATGCTTGCTCCTGGGATGCTGCAGTATCTTCCCTTCATTGTCTGGGATGTTTTTCATCTTTATCTCTCTCGGTTTCTACTCTTGTCTACAACAAGTAACTTTATATTAAGCATTCTAATACTTTCGGAGACTATGTATAGCATTTGGGGGGTCTTTCTGTATGTAACGGAGCCTGAACGTGCAGATTAATATGAAGCAGGTGATATTTATCATTGTGTAAATGTGTGAGTACGCATGTTTGATAAATACCAACTTTCTTGTCCGTGTGGGCAGTTCCTTCCTACGCAAATATTTAGAACTTCTGTGCATGCTTTCTTAAATGAGACCTTAGGATCCTTTCATTAGGCTTTCATCCACTGATTTTGACCAGTGAGTGGGTTAAAGATATAGATTCATCAGTGGAATGGCATACACCCTCCACCCACCTAGTCCCACGACAGCCCCACAGTATCCTTGTCACCCTGCTATCTACACCGGCCTGCATCCCTCCTGGCTGGGCGGCCCAAAAGCACTCCAATATCGATCGGCGCTTACGCCATTGTCATTACATGTCATTGGTGCACAGAGAGACACAGGACACAAATTAGACTGGGGAAGGGAATAAAAGGATGGATGGATGGATGGAGGGGAAGCGAAAGAAAGGAGGGGGAATATACACAAAGAAGACCGAGCAGTGTCAGAGATAATTGAATGAGCTCAGTGAGTAGAGATTCCTATAATGCATGACTGTTTTATGTCACACTGATTTGCAAAGAGCATGGAGATGCTCCTTTTTAAATATGCTGCCTTACTCTGTTTTTTTTCAGAGTGTTGCAGTAGTATGTAGGAAATATACAGGTAAACATCAATATGAGCCAGTCCTGTCTTCGCTCTACCTCTCTTTATGCCACTCTAGTTGATGTAGACATTGTACCATTTGTTTTTTTATGTCTTGGGAATTACAGTAAATTGAAGATGGTGGGATTTTGTAGTTTCTCCTCCTTTTGTAGTACCTTGAAAAGCAGTCTACTGAAGGAATTATGTGAGCCCGATATAGATGCAGAGCGGCATTTATGTTGTCATACTGTATGTATTTATCTGTTGATGTAGGAGGTGCGATAAAACATTTTATGGCTGATTATGAAGGCTTACGTAGCTTTCGTAGCGGCTGTAAGAGGTAGAGCTGTATTTTTGATATTCTACAGCCTCAGCTGATTGACTTAATGAGGTGTGTCCATACAGCATGAAAAGCATTTACTCTACTGTCTGCTCATGCTGTGTGTCACAGTTGTACTGCGCGTGTCAGTGTCCTACAGAAACCGTGCATTTCTAAAAAGTCCATTTGGATAATGAAATTTGTATTTTTAGAACTGTACTGTACATTTTTAATTGGTTTTCTTGGTCAGCGTATTATAATTCAAGATGTTATGATACAGTACATGGTCTGTACTTGGGTTGCTGTCGCCTGAGGGCATTGCTGAACATTACCGTTATTACAGTATTCAAAATATTGGTCACCCAAAATACTAACTCACCATATTTTACAGTGATTTCTAAACAGCTGGTGTTTAGAAACCTGACTTATTGATTTTATAAACTACCACAAACAGAACACTGCATCTAAAAAAAACAATTCAAATTTGTGTTAAAAGAACAGCTTTTGCTTTTCATTGATTGATACTGAAACAACTGATATGGTATGCTACTGGTATGCTAGCGATTTGCAGTGTGTTAACTTAGCAAAGTACCAGTGCAGAGTTAGCACATACTTTAGTGACTTCTATCATATTGCTTAGCATCTGAGTGCACACTGTATTTTCCCCATGCAGCGTAAACAAAACAGGCCATAATTTCCCTAATCACTGCACGTTTGAAGAAGTGTTACAAACACACACACACACACACCTCTGAACACACAGCCGTCTGCTGTTGAGATGCTCCTTTGCACAAAATAATAAGAGCAAGAATATCATGATTATCTTTCACCACCAAGCAACAAAGTCCAAAGACAAGTAGCTAAACAAAGTGGTCGCCAAGCAACACCGAAGTACCTTTACAGGTGTAATTTTTGGTTATTAAAATTAATATTTATTTGACAAGTTCTTTTGAATTTGGCAAAAAGTCTGATGCAGTTAATGTTATGTATCCTCTGTGGTTATCAGGCTGGTGTTTTCAACAGAGAGAGCCAAGGTTGGTAACTGTGTAATAAGATAAACCTCATCTTTACAATGTATGTGTCTCTGTATTTTTACATCAGTGTCGATAAAGGCTTGTGTTTGTATGCTTACGGTGTGTACGCATCCATGCATTAAGGCAGGCTCCTGGCTTAAGTCCAAAATGTCAGACGTCTGCATGTGCATATGTGTGTGTGTGGGGCTGTAGAAATGACACTGGCCGGCTATGTAAAAGTGTGTCTGACAGGGGGAGCGACAGAGTCAGCGCTTTTTTCCCCTCCCTCCTCACCCCCCGCTGTTCAATCCATCCAGCTGCTGTCACCACAGGGGAGCAGACAATCTATCAAGGCATCGGGATGCATTCTCCTCACCTGCGCCGCGCCTTTAATGAACAGCCAACATGATCCCGGCTGACAAGCAGGAAATGGATGTAATAAAGATTGTTTCTGCATGCTCTTTGCATCCCTGATAAATCACCTCGCTGTGCAACAGATACAGGAGCCACATGGAAATTTGATTTCACACGGCAAGGGGGAGGAAGAAGAGAGCAGTGGGGGAAAAAAGAGAGCTGCTAGTGGCAGGGTCACTCTATTTTATTCCCCTTTTTTCTCCAGTGGAGCGGTGGAGCAAGGTGTGTGGGGGTTGAATGGAAGGACTGTTGTTTTTTTCTTACTTATCCCACCAATGCTCTGTTAAGCCTGGAACATGCCTCTGTGCCTGTAAGTCTATAAACAACAACAGACGACGTGTGCAGACGCTCACATAGTTGTCTGTCAGACATAACAATGTGTGCACTAGGGGACAGGGCTGCATTTACCAAAACCAGATGACACAGGAAATAAAAAGAAACCTGAGGGTAGAAGCTTATTTTCAAATTAGAACTTCTCAGTGTCTCTGGGTATCCTTCCCTGCTGAACCAAATGGAGCTAGATGCACAGGACCAGAAATATACACAATTTGTAGAGTTTGGAGGTGTGCACAAGGGTCCTCTGGGAGCCTCTACAAGCTACAATTACCCAGAAACCCCTTCTATGTTTACACATATCTTCATAGAAGTATGCGTCCGCTTGTCCACGTCAGTATCCTCAATGTCCCCATACTGTACACACTTACCTCTCCAGTCCATTCATACACTGCAAACATTTGGACAATCAGCTTTCTCCATAAAGGCTGCCAACTCTGGAACACATTACCAACTGAAAACAAACTCATTCCACATATAAAATTGTTAACAATAAAGATAAAGTGCTGGCTAAAAGCAAACTAGAGATATACCCATTTTAGCTAATTGTACTCTTGGTGTATGGTATGTGTATTTTATTGTATTTCCATATCTTTAGTGTATTGTGGTTTTATGATACTGATAGCTCTATATTTAATTACACCGTACTTAAGCCTGTGCAACACATCAGTATCATGCTCTGTAGCCTATTGGAACTATTCCATCGTCCCTATCAAATATATTCAAATCTCCTTTTTATAAAGTCATGTATGTCTGTAATCATGTCCTTAAGGTCTTGTTTTCTAAATACAACAGGAAGAAATGCCAGTGCAGTAAGAATCGTTCACCCTGTCTCTAGTGCAAATCAACTTCTGCAGCCAGAGGCAGACAAAAGTATGTTTATCATTTTTAGCCGGCTATTATCAAATTTGCTGGCTGAAAACTTACTAACTAACTCTGTCGTCATTTTATTTGTAGATGTTGATTATCAGTTGTCATTTAATCAGCTGTAGCTAGCTAGCTAATTAAGCTAATGTTGGCTTCATGAGTTGGTTGAAAATTCCATCTCTTGCAGACTTTTTAATGTTTCCAGCCGACACGTTTTAAAATAAAAATATTGCAGAAGTGGTACTGAATATGCACTTGCTACGTACATGAAATTGTGCTAAAAGACTGAGGCTGAAGCTATGTAAGTCTATGTATCTATGTAGAATAAATAATAAAGGAAATAAAGAAACAGCGTGTATTGTGTAAGAAAAAATGTATGTTTAGCTGCTTAGCTTACATGCTGCATACACTATACAAGTTAGTTAGCAGGACATGCTAACATTTACATTAGAGCAGATAAACACACCGTTTACACTTTCACGTTTGTGTTTTTTGATTTTGGAAAGGCTTAAAACTGACTGAAAGGCTAAACATGACTTAAGATGGAGAGTTTTCCACTTACACCCGTCTCCCCACCCCCAGCAAACTGACAAAACAGGACATCACATTGGCATGAAGGCCTATACCTTCACTCAGAGACACACTATAAGACCAAACAACATCACACTGGCAAGCATTCACCCACATGGTCTGCCGTCCAAACCCACTGTAGCAGTCCTCTTAACAGAAAGGCATACATATTGTAGAGTACAGGGAGAGCGAGAGAAATGAGGGGGGCGAAGAAAAGAGAATAATGATTAGAGCTGGGGAGAAATAATAGTGGGGGAGCAGGAGAAATACATGGGGAATGGAATATAGGAGAATAAAGGGAGAGCGAGATTGAGATAGGGAGAGGACGGGAGAGGGAAGAGTAAGATGTGGAGGGAGGGGGGGATGCAGATATGGGGGTGGGTGGGTAATTTATGATTTAATCTAATGCAGTCTGGACCTGCTGTAAGTCACACAGACCTCAGCTGGGAAAGCGAGGGAGGGAGAGATGGAGAAATCAAGAGAGAGACATTAACCTTTCCTTGAAGCGAGTGTGGAGCTGTTTTATCTGACCACCATCCACCCCTGTAAACCTTTTCTCCTCTCCACCTCTATTTCCCGCTTCCCACAACTTTACCAACCGCTCCTCTAGGGCTACGTTTTCCACATGTGTTACGTAATCATGATCAACTTTGGCTCCACTGAGTTAAAGTAAGAATCTCAAAATAAATGGAGGTTGATTTTGTTGCATTTTATCACTGATTGGTAAAATTCTAGGGATTGAAGCTAAGCTTTTCTCATGTTGCTTTTAACACCTGATGCTGGGTATGTCTTTTGCGCAGAAAGTGATGCCTGCATGTCTGCCTACACTTCTGATGTGTTGGAACGGCAGAAGACTGGAAAAAAGAAGCTCAGAAGAATCTCAAACTTCATCAACGGAATAAAGCTGAAGGAAAAAGCTGTCAGAAAACCGCCCACACGGCTTGACTGACAACTTATCTCTGGGAAGAGCAGAGTAAAGGCACCAAAGATGGAGGCAAACTCAGAAACAAAATTAGCTATTCAAGGATTACAAAATTTCACATCAGCAGAACATGTATGCTTTTTTTAACATAAGCTGACCCAGTAATCAGTTGTTGCCGTGGGCATTTCAGGCTGTTTTTGTACTTCTTAAAAAGTAAAATATGATTTTGGTTTGATTTTCTGAGACCACAAATGTGTCACATAGAAATACAACCTGCAAGACAACAGACTACACACACAGATAAGAGGCTCAGATACCATTCACACAGAGGGAGAAGAGACACATTTGTGAAAGAAGTTAATTGCAGACAACATATAAAGGAGCACTTATGAACAGACAATGGACGGCGGATGGACACTTGGATCAGGGAGCCCAGTTTCCCTTCCGATATCAGTGATGTCACAGCAGGTGTAGCACAGCAGTGCTATTGAAACACTTTTACCTGATCTGTGTGCAGACATGTTTTCAGGAAAGCCTGTCCTTGTCAGTCACAGGATCCCCAGTGTGAAACACTGTCATTCCAGATACTTCCTGTTGGGGTTTCTTGTACTCAGCATGGTTACAAAAAAAAAAGGGAGCCAATCGCTGCTCTCCAAAACACAGCGAACCAATGGAATCAGCAAATCAGAGAGATGCCATGGTAGTGGGCTGCACCAGCGCCTACTACTGCTCTTGTGTCTGCATCAATAATCTCTCTCCAGAGAACCATTTGCCTAGATAAATATTGGTTTTGTGTTGGCCCCTGTAATGGCACCCTGTGCAGGCTGCGGGCCCCGTAAGTGACGTTGTCTGTCACGCCGTTGGCAGGCTGGCGTGGGAGTCATTGGCACATTGTGGGGTCTCTCCAACGCTCATTTGAATTCGCTCGTTCCCAATCATGCCACTACACTCAGCGACTACACACTTCCACACTCCACTCACACACTACTCCCACTACCTGTTTGGGCGCCGGCGCTCTCGATTTGCATGAAATAAGATGGAAATGGAGCCCTTATTTATGCCAACAGAAATGGAGTGTGTTATTAAGGGCACTATTGTGCAAAAGAGACGGTGGCGGTAAGAATACATTACAGAGGCTATTTCTGGAGTGGCTCGAGTCACATAGAGGGTAATGCTTTACAGGTCCCTGATGACTTCTACAGTCTGGGCGCCAACACTAGATGAGCTGTGTGTATGTTGATGTGCATTTTGTATGTGAATGTGTGTATTTTAGTTTATGCCTGTGTTTGATTATTTGTATCTGTGTGCATTTATCTGCAGTGTGTGTGTGTGTGTGTGTGTGTGTGTGTGGCTGTATACTCGCTCACGCCTTGTGAATATGATTCTAGGAGATGATCATTTGTATATTGCCTGGTGATGGATGGCTTTCCTGTGATTGACAGGTCTCCATTCAAACAGGCCTCATTGTAAGTCTGTTTGTGTTGTGTAGGCTGGGCAGGAGGGAGGTAGAGCTCCATTTCTGTCAGTCAGGCATTGATACAGTGGTCGGAAGCATTCAGTGGGTCATTTCTGTTTTATAAAAGCTAAAATGGGAGGAGGAAAAAGGTCTAAAGGGAGCTGTTGCCCATTATTTTATCCTACATATTTGTACACCGAAAACGAGGCAGATGTTTGTGAAGTGCTATGAAGGTTTAAGAAAATCTGATCCTGCTAAAAAAAGAAAATGTGCTTAGCCAGTTGCAGCATCTTCACATGCTGTGTTTATAATTCCTGTATTTTTGGTCATTATTGTGCTCTTGATCACATTTTTACTAGAGTTGAATACCGGGAATTTACATCAACTATTAGATGTTTCCCTCTGGATCAGGATGAATTGTAAGAACTTTGGTGATCCTTAAATTTCCCATCTAGTGCCATCAGGTCAAAATTTTCATTTGTTCAATACAAACTACTACTGCTACTACTAAATACAAACCTGCAAACTAAAGATGATCCCTTCAGCGTAAGCTGTAATTTGTGTTTAGCACTAATTAGCAAATGCTAACATGCTAATGGTAAACATATGCGTCAACCATCAGTATGCTAGCGTCATTGTGAGCATGTTAGTATGCTGATGTTAGCTAGTTCAAAGCTCTGTTGTGCAGCCTCACAGAACCGCTGGTGTGACTGTAGACTCTTCTTGTTAGAATAAAAGTGAATGAAGCAGAGTGCCAAATATGTAAACGAAGACTGTGCAGGCTATCATAATGAGATATGCAGGATAGAGGCTCCGTTCCTAAATCAGAGTGCAGGGCAGCGTTCAACAGGTTGAGAATTGCGTGCACAGATAGCCCTAATGTCACAACTAAGTGTCCAACAACAGTGCTCCCATTCCTCAAACCATCAAAATAACACTGCAAAATGGATGCATTAGATGGATTTTTCTTATCACACGGGGTCTGGTTCAGGACCTTTGAATTGCCGCCCACATCTGAGTTTTTCATCGATTCACATGGTTATTATAATACAAAACAAAGTGAAAATGAAATGAAAATTCAGTGTGATTATCATTATTGTCAGACGACTCTATAAAGAGTTTCCTTTTTTGAACTTTTAGAGGAATTGTTGTTCTAACAATACAACATCAAAATTTGAATAAAATAATTCTTGGAAAAGGGTTACATTCCCAGGAAGAATTAATTTTCAGATCATGTGAAAACCTTCAACCCTAATTTTGACCCATGTTGATATTTGCAAATCTCTTCTCTTTCTTACTACAACTGCAGTGTTACAGTGGGGCAAAAAAGTATTTAGTCAGCCACCAATTGTGCAAGTTCTCCCACTTAAAAAGATGAGGGAGG